>UELV01142002.1:0-10380 GCA_900490015.1 Megastigmus stigmatizans | reverse complement strand
GCTTAGAATCATTCAAAGAACACGTATGATTTTTTTCAGAAGTTTTTAAGACAGTTTTTAAGTTCTATTGTGTCTTGCAGGTTCTTTTAATCGTTAATTGCTTCAATGGCTACTAATGTAAGGACTGTGTTCCTTTGTTCAAGTGAGGTCTCTCCGTGATTGTTTTCTGCTAGCCAGGTAGTTTTCTGCTGGGACAGACAGTGAGGTCCATTCCACCATAATGGAGCCTCGAGTAGCTCTGCGCCATTCAGACTTCTTGAAATTAAATCAGCTGAATTGTCAGCTGACTCCACGTGATTCCAGGCTTCATTTTTTAATTCCTGGATTTCTCCAACTCGATTTGCAACAAATGTTTTCCATCTGTTTGATGGAGCATTTATCCAAGCAAGGACTATTGTTGAGTCCGTCCAAAAATGCCATTGCTCTGTGCGTAAATTGCATGCAAGCGAAACCTTATGTGTTAATTGTGCCAGTAAAACTTCTCCAAGCAATTCTAGCCTGGGCAGTGTTGTTGCTTTTAATGGAGCTACTCGTGATTTGGCACATAATAATTTCACCGTTCTTGCACCCTCTTTATTGATGGAGCAAACATAAATACAGGCGCCGTATGCCTTTTCTGATGCATCACAAAAGCTGTGATATTCTATATCAATTGATCCTTCTGTGGAAACGTAACGATCTACTATAATCCGATTGATGTTTTGCAATTGATCATAAATGTCTAGCCAAGATGAGTGGATTTCTTGAGGCAACGATTCGCCCCAATCTAGCTTTAAAGACCAGAGTTTTTGTAAAATAATTTTTGCTTGAATAATTGCCGGCCCTACAAGACCTAGCGGATCAAAAATTTGAACGATTATAGATAGAATCGTTCGTTTCGTGACCTTGCGATTGTGAGCAAAATTTACGTGATATTTTAAGGTATTACTGTTCGGTTTCCAATGCAGCCCTAATGTTTTAGGGCTCTTATCTGCTTGAATTGACACATCTTCTTGACTTGAAGTACCGTTGTCACTATTAATAGAATTTTTGGCTCATTTGATGCCCATTTGCGGAGCTCGAATCCAAATTAGAAAAGTATACTACTCAGTTCTTTCTTTAGTCGCCTTGCAGTTTCGATGTTATCAATTCCTGTCAATAAATCGTCGACATAAAAATCACGATTTATGACCTGGCTGACTAAAGGGTTCTGCTTTCTGACCTGTTCACTAATTTCTTGCAAGTACCGTGTCGATAGGAACGATGCTGAAGCGGTCCCATACGTGACTATATTGAGTTCGTACACCTTTATTGTTTCTGACGAGTTTTCTCGCCACAAAATCCTTTGAAATGATCGCTCGTTTTCTTTAATCTTGATCTGCCGATACATTTTTGAAATGTCTGCAGAGATTACGTAGCGATGCTGCCTGAATCGTAGCAGGATTTCAAACAATTCATCCTGTACTATTGGCCCAACGTATTGAACGTCATTGAGTGAGAGCCCTGAGCTCGTTTTTGTAGAACCCTCGAATATGACTCGCAGTTTAGTGGTGGTGCTGCTTTCCTTTGTTACAGCATGATGTGGCAGATAAAAATGCGGTATTTCATCTGTTAATTTTGTGTCTGGGATTTCTGTCATGTGGCCCAGTTGTTCATATTCATTAATGAATTGACGATATTGCTCTTGCAATTCAGAGTTCCTTGCCAATAGTTTTTCCAATGAAATCAATCTTTTTTCTGCCAGCTCCCTTGGCTTCCTTAATTCGGATGCATTATCCTTGAATGGAATGCTTACAATAAAGCGTCCGTCTGTATCTCGTTCGGTGGTTTTTACGAAGTGAATTTCACTACTGTCATTTGTGTGTGCTCTTTTATTTGACGACTCGGAAAAACCATTCTTGAAATTCCAGAGTTTCTCAAGCTGTTCGTCCAGCTGTTCATTCCGTACTAACTAGAAAACGACCTTTGATTGTGTCGGCCTTGGATTTGGCAAATTACCACCGACGATCCATCCAAAGACTGACTTTTGTAAGATCAAATCTTTGTTATTTAATTGAATTTGTCCTACACAAAGCAATTGATAAAATAGTTCTGCATTTATCAGTAAATCGACAGGACGAGAGCAGGCGAAATTCGGATCCGCAAGTTCTATTCCCTTTGGGATTTTTACGTGAGACACGTCTAAATTTCTTTCTGGAAGATTTGTGCATATTTGATCTAAGATAAGGCACGTAATGGTGGCAGAAAAATTTGTTATCTTGGACATTATCTTTGTTGTTGCTTGGCCTAGTACCTGTTGTTTGCCTTATTCTATGCCAGACAATGTATTTATTGATCTTGTTTTCGCAAGTCCTTACAAATTGCGTAATCTTGATGTGATTATATGTGCTTGTGAGCACGTGTCTAAAAGTGCGCGACATTCGTGTTTTCTTCCTTGCTTGTCGCATATATAAATGTTAGCGGTGCTCAACAAGACGTACGGTCTGTTTTCTTGCGACGTATAAGTCGTCATGATTGTTGCCGAAGTGCTTGGCCTAATAGGTGAAGATGTTTCTTCTGGGGGTACGATAGGCGATTGAGGCCTTGTAATGTCCTTGTGCAGTAATGTATTGTGTTTACTGCCACATTTTCTGCAAGCCCCAAACTTACACTCGAGATTTCTGTGCACGGTCGACAAACAATTGCAACACAATTTTAACTTTTTCACCTTGTTTATGCGGGCCGGTACTGATAAATATTTGAATTCTTCACTTACATATAGACCATGTGTCCCTTTGCATAAAGAACATGCTTTGGTCGTGGTGACAGCGTATGTTTTGACATTGTGCTATCTTGAAGAGGCTGTCCTGAAGTTGCTATTGGTTTGGCCAACTTTATCTGTTTGAATGCTACTATTTTTATCTAGACTTACCTTGTGCAGATATTTGCAATGCTGTTCTAAAAATTGCGTCATCTGTGCTAGAGATGGTTTCTCTATAAGCCTTGTCAATCGCTTTTCCTACTCACGCTTAGCAGATGCATGTAACTTGGATGTTAACAAATAAATAATCATGATGTCTCAATGCCCTGTTTGTTCGCCTAACGAATTAAGAGCGGTCAAATGATTGTTCATGTTATCTACGAGTTCGCGAAAATCTACGTGAGAATCTCGCGTAAGTGGCGGTAGACTAAACAACTTATGTATAATATTATACATGATAAAAAATTAAAGCATTTGAATCTTCATAACGTTCCGTAAGTCTTTTCCAAGCAGTGGAGTAATTTGCATCTGAAATGCCTAGTGCCGCGATTGTATTTTCTGCTTCTCCTGTCAAAGACGAGTTCAAATAGTGGAATTTTTGAACGTTACTGAGTCGAGTATTTTGATGAATTAATGATTCGAATGTATCGCGGAATTTTACCCATTTGTCGTAAGATGCATTGAATTTTGGCAAAACTAATTTTGGTAAATGAACTCCGAAAGAATGCTGATGTTCACTGTTACTAACGTTCGTTGGAGAAGCGGCTAAGCTTTGACGATCTTCACGCGAGGCTGTTGCTCTATCTTCATCAATTATTGTTTGTGCTTTTGCTGTAGCCTCGTAATAATTTTTCTCGAATTCTGCACGATCTTGATTATTGGGATCTATATTTCCATCTACTTCTTCAGCAAGTGAAATCTCAATATCCGTCTGAATTTTATCAAATTTATCAAGCAGTGAGTCTGCCTTTGCTAATCGTGTTTCTAATTCTCTAATATTTTCCTTTACATCCGGTGTTTCAAGGAACTGAATAAAACAAGTTAAGGTACCCTTAACTACGGCGCGTTTTCTCTTTAACTTCTCCATATTGATATCAATTGCAAGTCAAAGTTCGTTTAGAAGGAATTTGGATATTAGATAGGAATTCAAGTGTGGAGACTCACCAAAATTGTACAATGCAGAAGTTGAACTGTGAACGTGTTTCGTGTTGTTCAAGCCGCCAGCCGTGCCAGCAATGATTTTTCTCCTCCGTGAAGAATTCTGTCAGTCGAAGTCGACTCCAATTGAATAAGTCGTGTTTATTGCAAATGCCTCTTGCAATAAAAGTCCAAGTTCTTTATTTGATTGTCACGAATATGCACTTTTGAACCACTAAATCACTTTGAATTTAAGTAGAAAATTCGTTGAAAAAAACTTCACTTGATGTTCAGTTCGGTATACCCGGCTCGAAGGACCATATGTTGCGTGCACAATTTATTAATTTGTGTTTTTAGGATCACTAAAATAAAATAAACTGCGGCGCTGTATTAAAGTTCACTTGATTTATTTAAACAAAAGTTCTTATTCTAATTATTAATATCTAATTGCATAATTGCGACAATATAATAAGTTTACACAAAGTATTGGTTACGGAGATGTTTCTAGCCGAATCACTGTCTGTGTCGGACCTCGAGAACAACTCTCAGAAAAATGCGTCTCTAGCCGAATCACGGGATGTGTCGGACGTCGAGACTAAGTGCGCACCGACTCGTGCGAACTGAGCGGGTCTGAAAACGAACTCGTCTAAACCGAGCGGAGTCTAAGAACCAACTGACTGAAAGAAATATTTTCCTTGGCAGAATATCTCAGAAAGAGTATACTTGATTGCAGAAACGTGCCTTAAAAACGGCCTTACTTTTGGATGGCCCTTTACTGAAATTTCCCAACGTAGACAAAAAATGGAAAAAATCAGAGGCCTAACATGTGCCCTAAGTAAATACAATAAAAAGTGCCGAAAACGTGCGTTCGGCATGTTTGACCGACATGTGGTTGCCAAATGCAAGTAACTCGGCGGTCATTATTTTTGAGCGGTACGGCCCGGTTAGGGAAATCCCAGGTAATAAAAAAGGGCAAAGATTTTTAGAGCTATTCTGCAGTTGCACCCAAGGAAAATCACCTTAAACTACGTAGCAGTAAACTAATTTAAAATACGTGCTTGAATAATAATGATTCTATGAAAAATTCTAACGAAAAGTATGAATGTTATTACAAAGATAAATTTGCTCAGCCATTAAAATTGAGAAATTTAATTTTCCACTTTTGAAAAAATAATTATGACGGTTCGTACTCTACTTGTTTCTCGAGCTTCTAATGATCATCTTGACTGACAGATAAATATCATTATAAGCTGTAAGTAAGCAAGCTTAATAAACATTTCATCTAGTATCCACCTCTTTCGATAATAGGAAAAAACCTACGGCAATTTTACTCAAAGTTTTAGAGTGTATTAATGTCTTTTTACTATAATCTAGAATTTGTCAAATAAAACGTGTTTTCCCACTTTTAGGTTAGGGCATCTCAAAATCCGGACGGGATACGATGATTTCACTGCCGAATTTGGATTTGTTTGTGTCATTTTAGCTGTCGATTCGAGTCAACTTTATTTTCTTTGTCTGAGTTAGCGTGTGTGGCTTTATCGTATTCGGCGATTAGATTCACGTTTTCTCGCGCTACTGTAATCGCATGATAGATATTCGGTGGCAACGGAAATTGCGACCACGTGCGTCGTTCGTTTCCCCGAGACTCCGAGGCGCGCTTGATGAAGGTCGAGGACCATGTTCTGCGATCCCCATTCCCGGCTCACCTAACTCGACTGATTGTGAGAGTGACGCCGTGGTCGGCTACTTTGGCGTTTGGCTCAGCAGCTTCCTAGACAACGTTCGAACTTTTGCGGCGACTTGTGCGGGCCTAAAGGCCACCGGTACGAAAGCTCTCTTAGGTTAAGAACAATCCTTCAATGTGTGTTCGTAATTTCGTAGCGTTAGCGAAACAGAGTTTCTTATAAAGGTTGCATTTTAGTTAATCAATAAAGATATACACTTGTTTCAACTTGTCCCTCAATTCTGCGAGGGTTTTTCGCCGAAGCATGTGTCCTTTTTGTTTCCCGCGTAACAGTGTGTTTTATTTGAAAATCCCATCACTCATTCATCCTTCCGAAAGTGCCGACTCTCTTCTCAATAAATATCGATTTGCTACAGCTTCAGTTTCCGTAAACCACGCGTCGTTCTGCTAACTTAAATTCTCGCCCGATCTCGATGGAAGTTTCATGGCCATATAAATTTAAAAAGATACAATTAATCATCGAGTTAAAAACACTCCGACTCGACACCGATAGCATGTTAGAAGAGCTACGTCAAACACTAGGAGTCTACGTACACGACAACCTGTTAGACTTTACCCAAAAATCTAAAAGCCCACCATTCTTCGACGCGCAGCTGGACCGCATCCGCGACAAGAAGGAATTGGCGGCGGAGTTATCCGCTATCAATACCGAGCAGACCATGAAATAACGTCCTTTGAAATACCACCGATCGTACCGAATCCAAACCAATCGGCATCAAGGTGACACCGTCAGTCATGAACCAGATGCGAAAATGGGGGTGCTATTTCGACGAAAAGGATGTTCACTTATTCCTGGAACGTATAGACGAACTTAGGACGGCCTATCAGTTTTCGGAGAAGCAACTACTAAGAGGGTAAGCCGAATTACTGAAATGAACGGCTGAGCTATGGTACCGCAATATAGCCTCCCATATCTGCTCCTGGAGCAAGTTAAAAGAAGCCCTTAAGACTTTCTACTTGGCGCTTGGCGAACGAAGACGATTTGACAAGATGATTAACGCTCGCTACCAAGGGGAGCATGAACCAATTCGGTCGTCCGTAACCGATTGCATGCCTCTAATGAGGCGAAGAGGAGGTATAAGCGAGGCGCAGAAATTGGAGAATTTATACTTCAAACATGATTCCCGTTCTCCGATAACAGATCTGCCCTCAGGAAGTTCTTAGCGCCTGCGAACTAATCCTAAGAGCAGAACAAATGTAGGAAACGCAGAAACAGATGCATTCTACTCCTACTTCCTCTAATCCTCATACGACCGTTAAATCCAGACAAATCCGATCAGTAATGAACGTGCAGACACCATAAGACCGAAAAACATGTTGCTGGAAATGCAAGCAACGCGGACACGATCGCTTATATATCGACGTTTTCGTGGGCTCATTATGCTCGTACACTAACCCACAACGGTATATGACCACTAGACGCTATTATTTCCAAATATGTTAATCAATCCAAACTCGTAGACATAATTTTACTCATCAATCAGACTTTCATATGAATGATAGGTGATTATGAAGATTCGTATTTCTTTTCTATAAACTTCAGTCGTTGATGACGGTGATTTTCGGATAATTTTAATTTTTAGATAAGACTTGGATAGAAGCTGTTTGTGCAGTTCTCTTATACGCTTTGCGAGCGGTGTTTTTGAAATTTTTTTAACGAATCAGTTCTTTGTTGAAGTTTCGGGAACTTCAAAGACAACTAAAGTAATTCAAGTATCTACTTGTCTAATTCATTTTTACTACACTTTTGCTGATAATACTCAATATTTCGAATTGAGCGTCATTTATGTGTATGTGCTATATTATTATGCCACACTAAAATAAAGATAAATAAATATCGCTGTATTAAAACTCGAGATACATATCAGGTGTAAGTACATGCTATTATTATTTTATTCTGACGCATCGTGAATGCGCCCATTTCACACAGCACTCGTTGAACCTCAAACAAGTGTAGTTCCGATCATCAACCTTCTCGCAAAATTTGTTGCAGTAATCGCTGATTCTGCCTAGGGCTGTAGACTAAACTGAGAGGTTAGGACCTTGACAGTGTCTATTACTGTTCGCAGTGTGTTTGCAGAAGTCTGTTCCTAGTTTCTTATTTCTCAGGTTGGATAAGGTTGGGCACTCACATGGGACAAGCAATGCCGTCTCGTTCCCCATTTGACACCATATACGCGTTAGTATGTTACATAGTCCTATCTTATGAAGATGACTTCTCAGATGTCTATGACTCGTAACAATCTGTGTAGTCTGACCTCGGCTTTGTTTACATCCGCATCTATTGAGACCAATATAACCTGATGTTGCATACAGCTCGTTTTTCTGCACCATTCCATCGTGTGTTGTTCACTTACCTGGACGCCGATGGTTACTTCTGGACTTAAAAAGGCTTTTTCCACTCCAAGTTTTCGTGTATCTAAGTTATCCGCTATTTCATTGCAGATGACCCCTGAGTGCTCTGGAACCCAGGAGAGAGTCAGGTGCACTCTCTCTTCTGTTAGGGCATTCAGCGTTGAAATACATTCCTACACCAGCAGAAATGACACCATAATGCGGACTAACATAGCTAGTGTCGCCTTACTGTCTCTACACTAGTGCTACCTAGGCACAGCGTGGAATTGTCTCTAAATTTCTGCTCGGATTCCTATCAAACATACATCGAACACGTTTTGCCGGGAAAATCGGCGGCTTTTTCGGTGTATAAAAGGGACGACATTCGACGTGGAGATCACTTCTGGTTCTACTTGGCAGAGCACAGGTAAGACCAACTACAGGCGACTTATTCCCCAGTGGAAGAACTTGCCTCGAGTTGTGCTTTCACGAGCAGAGCGACGAGATTTCGTTGCCTCGTGGAAGAACTGGGCAGGATATTGATGGAGGGTTATTCCGCAAGGAAGAAACTCCAAGTGAAGTGCACTTGCATCTCACGTACTAACACCACACATAACATACACACGGGCTTTACTCAGATTTTTTAAACTCCGTGGCCAGATAAAGCATCGGCAGTAAAAAGGATCACGTCGCGTGTTGAGAGTAGCCATACTAAAAAAACTGAGCTCAGCTACAATCGCAAGATCAGCTGCAAGGTGCGCGAATAATAAAGAACGTGTCTGCGCAAGGGTGCGGAAATTGTCTCTTCGATTTAAATTGTCATAAAGATAAAATAATATAAGTTTTCCTGTATATATATTAAAGAAGAAGAGGAGCAGCGTTTATTGAATAAATTAATCGTATTAAATATACAAATTGAATTGTTTATATCAAGATCCTATCCACCTGCATAAATTGCATCCCACACACTGTCGTATATATATTACGTATAAATAAATAAGAGTATATATTAAAAAAGAACCTTTCAGTATATAAAACTTACGATTATTTTATGCAAATTACACATACCTTACATAGAAATTATTTTATTTCAACAGAGGGTTATTTTAATCTTGAATTTTAAGATTATTTTAATCTTGTAATAATATGTGTATACATGTATATCAGACGTTTCACGTCAACCGGGCCAGTGCGCTGCCCAGAATGGGTATGCATCGATTTAAAAGTTATACATCTCAAATGTTCGTAATTTCAAGCTCTATCGAAAGCCGTCTGGTGATTTAAAAAAAAAGTGATGGCGGTTCCAATATGGCGTCTAAAAACATGAATAATTGCATTTAATGTATTTTATTGATATTTAACAATTATAAATAAATCATTTTTCTATTTAAAAATAACTTGTATATATGTTTTCGGGGCTGCTGAATTCGAATCAAATATCAGTTTAACCTCATCTGGTCACTATTCGTCCCTAACCTCAAAAAATGCCTGAAAACGACGAATTAACACTATTTTGCAATGAATGTCACAGTCAAACCACCTTATATTTATGTTTTCGGAGCTGCTGAATTTGAATCAAATATTAGTTTAACACCATCTGGTCACTATTCGTCTCCTACCTCAAAAAATGCCTGAAAACGACGAATTAATACTATTTTGCAAAGAATATCACAGTCAAACCACCTTATCTTTATGTTTTCAGGACTGCTGAATTCGAATCAAATATCAGTTTAACCTCATCTAATCCCTATTCATCCCTAACCTCAAAAAATGCCTGAAAATGACAAATTATCACTATTTGGCAATGAATGACAGTCAAACCACCTTTTCTTTCTGTTTTCGGGATTGCTGAATTTGAATCTAATACCAGTTTAACACTATTTGCTCACTTTTCATCCATAACCTCAGTAATACTATAAGTTGTCGAATTAACACATAATTGCGATGAATAATGTAGTCAAACCACCTTATTTCTCTATTTTTGGGGCTAATTGTTCGAATCTGAATATCGAAAAGACTTTATTTAGGGTTTAAAAAATCATTTACCTTGCTTCGTGAGCGAAGATAAATTTTTTGCAAGCTACCCGTGTAAAAATGATTTATATATAATTAAATATAATTATATACAATTATAAATAATCATATACATTTATATAGAGACAATATCTATATATAATTATACACAGTTATATCTCTATCTAAGCACGTTTTCTGGGACAGTGAAGTCAGATCTTCAATAGAATTATTTCTTTAGTAACATGCGTTTGACAATGAAAAAAGTTATTTTTTCATAAAAAAGTGTGCTAATATAAAGCGGGCGCCGCAGGCGAACATATTCTGGGCAGGGAGTTGGTAGGGTCTTCAGTTTATTATACTATAGAGATCATCATTGTAGGGAACCTGGATGAAGTCCTAGAAAAAGTGCTTAGATACACATATATATATA
>UELV01141963.1:0-17513 GCA_900490015.1 Megastigmus stigmatizans | reverse complement strand
AGAGAGAGAGCGAGAGAGAGAGAGAGAGATCAATCAATCGATCAATCCATCGATCGATCGATCGATCAATCCATCAATCCATCCATCGATCAATCGATCAATCCATCAATCCATCGATCAATCCATCGATCGATCGATCGATCAATCCATCAATCCATCCATCGATCAATCGATCAATCCATCAATCCATCGATCAATCCATCGATCGATCGATCCATCGATCCATCGATCTATCGATCCATCCATCCATCCATCCATCCATCCATCCATCCATCCATCCAGAGAGAGAGAGAGAGAGTGAGAGAGAGAGGATGGATGGATGGATGGATGGATGGATCGATAGATCGATGGATCGATGGATCGATGGATCGATTGATTGATGGATTGATAGATTGATCGATTGATCGATTGATGGATTGATGGATTGATGGATTGATGGATTGATGGATTGATGGATTGATTGATCGATTGATCGATTGATCGATTGATCGATTGATTGATTGATTGATTGATTGATTGATTGATTGATTGATTGATTGATTGATTGATTGATTCATTGATTGATTCATTGATTCATTTATTCATTGATTCACTGATTCATTGATTTAATATATATACAAAATAGTCTACGAACAGGTTACAACAAGGTTGCGCGAGCATTCACACCTCATCACTTGCACGTCTGTCCATTCTTTCTTTAAATTACATACGTACTCGAATAATGATACAAAGGGTAATAAATTAGGACAGGACGATGTACAGGATTAGGACAGGCTCACATGTCGCTTAACCTATATTTACTAATCTAATCTAGGTTGAGAAGAAATCTCCTCAAAGCAGTTATGATCCTGCTGAGTGATGGTAGACGACGAATTTTAGCAGGAAGAGAGTTCCATAAATGCGTACCCTGTACTTGGAATGTGTTGTTTCCCACAGTTGTACGCATTCGGGGAATTACGAGATCTTTTATATCTCCAAGAAAGTTTTGAATCCAGCACAACACCGAGGTTAGTGACAGTCTTGGAAAAGGGGATATGGACATCATCTCCAAGCCGAACACATCGGACAGGATCAGAGAAAAACTCTAACATACTTGTTACAACCGAAAATAATAGCTTTTGTCTTCGCTGCGTTAAGCTTTAGAGAAGCGTCTGTCGCCACGTCCGACACCGTCTTTGCTGACATTTCAAGCTTCCGTATTCCCTCATCCAGACACTCTCGGGGTACCTGAATATAAATTTGTAAATCGTCTGCATATAAAATGTGTTCAACGTTCCCAGGAGTGAAGACGTCACGTACGTCGTTGCTGTAGAGGCAAAACAACAGGGGTTCCAGGACTGAACCTTGCGGAACACCCAAACTTGTGCCAAGCCATGATGACCTGCCCAGCTTACTAGTCAAAACACATTGTTCTCTCCCCGAAAGATACGAGTTGATCCACAAAAGTGCAGTCCTGGAAAGCCCCATCAATCTCAGCTTGTCAAGAAGGGGAGCATGTGATATCGTGTCGAATTCTTTACTGAAATCGAAGAGTAAAAGTACAGTCATAAGTTTTTTGTCGATACCTGTCCGGATTTGGTCTGTAAGTTTGAGTAGAGCAGTCTGACTTGAATGATCCTTAAGAAAACCAGTCTATTTTGGATCTAGCAACCCACCCTCTAAAACATACTCCTGAATCTGGTCATGCACGATCTTCTCCAGCAACTTTGAAAGGAAACAAAGTAAGGCGATTGGACGGAAGTCCGTGAGCGATGTTGGTGCTGTCTTTTTTTTAAGAGGCCTCACTTTTGCCCTCTTCCATAGGGCCGGAAAAACACCCTTGCGTAGAGAGGAATTGAACAGATTTACCAAGAACTTCCCCAGGACAGGGAGGGCCTTAACGATCACATTTTGAGGAATGTCATCCTCTCCCCGCGCCTGTGATGAAAAGTGAGAGATGGCAAGGACCACATCTGCTGTGGTTACCTGCTTAAATGAAAAATCGCCTTCGTGCGCACTCTGAATAATTCTTGCCCTCTTCTCACTGTCGTCTCAATTAGAGACCGATACTCCGGCAAAGTGCTCGTTTAGCTGCTCCGGAGCAAAAACATTCAAATCCTCTCTCTGCTTGGGGAGGAGTCCCAGGTCTCTTAACTCTTTCCATACATACCCATTTTCAAGAGCATCAAACAGACGGTTGTTGTAGTAAGTCGTCCGTGCATAGTCTGTTGTTTTGTCAGAAAGATCCCTCAAATTCAAGAATTCTAATAGATACTCCGCTTTGCTTGTCCGTTTGTAACGCCGATAAGCAGCGTCCCGTTTTTTGTTTAGCTGGTCTATCTCTGCACTAATCCATTGCAGTTTGCCCTTTCTGGGCACAAATTTTTTCTCCGATGCTAACTCATTAACTGCCTCCATGAGATTATTAAAGAGATAATCCAGGGCAACCTCAGTATCACAGTTATCGTCGTTTAGCACCGACCAGTCAGAGCAGGACAAATATTCTACCAGTGAATTGGATAAAATACCCTTAAAATCTGGATAAATGAATGTGTCATTATTCATTAGTTGTACATGACAAAAAATGCTAACCTCAATAATATTATGCTTACTGTGAAAACTAGTCGGCACGTTCTGTTTATCAGCGAGAGTATCACTGTCATTGACAAGAATGACGTCTATCCACGTGTGAGACGTGGGTTCATGATGAGTGGCACCATGCTGGACCAACTGTAGCGAAAGCTCCGCTGAAAGTTTGCGAACGATCTTAGCATCATCGCTTTGTTTAAGGAGATCGGCATTCAGATCCCCCATGATAATTTCATGACTATAATCAAAACATAATTTTCGCAATCTACCTAGCAGATCTGAATCCTTAACCCATTAACGCCGAGGTGATCAGAATTCTTACTAACTTTTCAACGTGTTTATTTATTATGTTATCGGACCAAAAAAATAATGCAATACCTCTATTCCTACGCGAATAGAGCATCAAATTTCGCGTAGGAATAGAGGTATTGCATTATTTTTTTGGTCCGATAACATAATAAATAAACACGTTGAAAAGTTAGTAAAAATTCTGATCACCTCGGCGCTAATGGGTTAATAAAAGGTATTTTTGGTGGCCTATAAATGACTGAAACAAGAATAGGTGTAGAGTTTCATTTGCAGCCCTTTTCCTTCTGCTTTTGATGTTGCTAAGAGCGTAGATCTAAGTTTTTCCTTTATACACAGGGCAACTCCACCCCCATTAATATTTCTGTCCTGCCTGAAAAGTTTATAACCTGGAACCTGAACGACGTCATCCGAGACAGCCGGGCCCAGCCATGTTTTCGTTATCCCAAACAGATGGTAGGAGGGGTTGGCATGAAGATATTGACGGATCTGCTCAATGTGCGCTCTAAATGAGTTCACATTAAGAAAGCCCGTTCGCAAGACCCCTTTACTCCCTTTGCAGCTTCCAGAAGATCCTCCATCCAGTCATGCTTTGTTTTTGTTCTTATTTTTTCCCTTCTTATCATTGCAGCTATCCATTTTATGATTATCAATATTTTTATTCTTATTATTCAAATTGCTATCTTTAGTATTATCTTTATTTAATATTTCTGCCTTATTTCTTTCTGTTATATTCTCCTTTTGTTGTGGTTGTTTTAAATTCACAGTAGCTGGTAATATGATTGTGCTTGCTGCAGATGCATCAGCAATAGCATCCAAATCCGCAGCAGTAGAGAAGGGAAAAACTCTGTCACCCTCCCTTCTCCTAGCAAGAAACCTGTCCTGCCCTGCCCTGCCTGTGCCAGATGAATTTAATATCCAAGGTTTTTCCATAATCTTTTAGAAATTGAAAATTTTTGTATACGTCATACTCGAGAAATTCATTTATAAAAATCAGTGACTGGCACAGACAGGCCACAGATTCCTCCCCCAGAAGGGAAAAATCAAGATCTCTTGTATTAAAACGCGTGCATTTATTTTTTTCTTTCATGACTAGATGGACGAGTTCTTTACTGGAAAGCCTAACTATGAGTGAGGAGACTCCTCTCAGACCACCCCCCTGTTGTTGCGAGTTATTTGCATTTGTCGAGATTTGACGCACAAACACTATACTGCCTCTTATAATAGAAGGCAGCACAGTACCGAGCACGACAAACGCGTTATCATCGAGCGTTAGGCGTGATGTAGAACAATCTACCAACCTTGAGATCACGAGCTCGCCGGACTCGTCACCACGCTCGCGTTCAATAATTTTTTCTGATGGCATATAAGGTGGGGAGATGGTCTGCACAATGCCTTCGACCCTGGAAATCAAACTGGAATCCAGACTTTTCATGAAAGAATGTACTCTTACATGTAAACTATTTATTTTTTTTGAAGCCTAGATTCCAGTTTATCATTAATATTTCAAAAAATTTCATTAATAATTTCAAAATTTAAAATTGCATCTTTTTTAACATTAGTTTCAATATTACCATTTAACAAATCCACTCTGTCCCTGAGCACTTTATTCTCATCAACCAGCGCGGCCTGATTTGCCCGAATTTCTGCCAACACTGAATTCTGGCTTTCAATTTTTTTTATTAATTTCCTGTTTATCAATTGTTGGTATTGAATTTAATGTCGTCTCTACTTGATCTAGCTTACATAAAATTTTTTCGTTTGTTACAGACCGCATCGAATTGACTTGAGAGAGCGCGGAATTAAAAAAATTTTCCGCGGTCGAGCTAATCGTGCCACCTATATTAAAACTACAAGTCTTTTCGCTCTCTCGTGCCTCACTATCATCTTTTTTATAAAAAATATTTGGAGTACATGCTTTTGTAAGTGATGATGAGAGTGCAAGATTCTCTATGCTAACCTCCCTCGATTTTTCCCTTTCCCCTTCCTTTTCCTTTTCTCTGTCCCTATCTGCTTTTACACTCGGTTTTGGGCACGTTTCGCAAATATAATTTTTTAATTTTTTAGGTGTTGTGCCACCTGCATTTGGAGTACTACGCCTAACGCTCTCAATCAATGCCCATTTATGACATGTATCGTGAAATATACGATTACACGTTTTTCATTTTAACAGTACAGAATTTTTCCTAATATTTCTTTTACATTTGATACATGTTTTTCTATCCATTGTCTGCTTCTAATTGTCTGCTACTGTTTGTAAATAATATTTGTAAATAATAATAACTCTCATAAACAATAATAATAATTAATTAAATAAAAATTTTATTTTATAGAGTCTATATATGATTAAAACAAGTAAAAGAAATTAAATTTAAAAAGAATTTTCAAAATCGGTGGGAAAACAACTAAGATAATAACAATAAACTATAATAATTATAAACAATGCAGCAACAACCGTCACCGCATATATGTGTGCATAATTAAAATTAAAAAAAGTAAAAGAGAATAAAGTTAAAAGAATCTTTAAAATCGATGCAGCTGTAAAAAACAATAATGTTTATAATAATAATAATAAACAATTAGACAACAAATATTATTACAGACAATTAAAAACACACAAAGGAAAAGCAAATTAAAAGAATCAAAAAAGAATTTCGAAAATCGATGAAAAATAAGGCAGATAATCGTAACGTAATTTAAGACCCACAGGCAGCACTCAATCAGGCCTAAGCAAGTCCATTCTTAAATTCGCGAGTCGCGCAGTAGACGACGGCGCACCGTTACCACAGGCTCAAAGGCCTAAGCAAATTCATTGTTGATTTCGGAAAATACAGTCATATTCGCAGTAAATACAGTCGTACTCGCAGTAAATACAGTCATATTCGCAGTAAATACAGCCGTACTCGCAGTAAGTTCAGTGCTGCACATACTTTGCACTGCAATTCGCGTAGTGTACTTGTTATTTAAAAATGTAAATAAATAATTAATTACGTACACAAGGCGACGGTATATGATAAAATAAGGAAATGATTAAAAATATTCGCTGACTGGTACTCAAGTCTTATTCTGCTGTTCCAAGAGGTGATGACAGGTGATTTACGTCGTATTAATTTGTCAGATGTTTATGACCTCATTGGAGCAACGCTGAGTGTGGAGCAGCCGCAGAAATTTGACTTGGACAGGAAAACGGTCACCAGCTAATACACAGTCGTCAGAACAGTGCTGATAATGGCGAAGAAAGAAAAGCCAAGTTAGCGTCTTAAAAGTAAGGCAAAAATCGTTCTCCTTGGTTCAGTAGTAATAAGCCGTGCTGTAATTACTTAAAGTATGGAGCCACGAGGAGTCCGATTCGCCTGAAACAATTTTTCGCTCCACAGAGTGCAAAGAAAATATATTAATATTGCGTTCAAGACGTAGCTCTGAAAAACACGTCTGATCGTGGTACTTAGGAGAGAAAGAGATAAATAGTTAGATAGATAGATATAAGTTTATTTGTAATAGTTTACAAAATATATAATACATGTTTATACAACATTGATTTTTCTTTAGAATACGCATTTTCTTATATTTTGGTTTTTCTCAGTCACACATTTTCAGTCTATCTATAATATCACAGCTTATTCAGTCTTACATTATTTCAGTCATGAAAAAGTTACAACTTAAAAGTAATATCACAGAGTGTCTTAAATAAAATACAAATAAACAAATTTAATATAAAGAAGCGATCGATATCTATCAGTCTTATTGTTTAAAAAAAAAAAGCAATTGTATAACACAATCACACATGCACTCATCCTACCACACACATACTCACGCCAATAAATACTCTCACACTTTCTAAAAAAATAAGTACATAGGACAGAACATAATAAATTAGCATACAGAAAATTCACAGTCCTGCTCCAAGCGTATAGTGTAAGTTACCAAAATCAAACACATAACGAATAGCAGGTGTGGCCCGCGACAGGATTAAAAATCAAGTTCAAGATGAACTCAATTGTTACGCGCTAGCTAATTTTATAAGTACGATGATATGCGCGACACCAAAGTTTTACGCTTTTCGCGCAATCACACCTAGTGGTGAAAATATAGATTACTGTAAAGTAAAAGGTGTTGATGAATTTTAAAAAATCGGTAAAAATAAATTGCAATGATGCAATGTTAATCCACCCAACTGGAGAGCACATTATTAGTGTAGCAGGTTTGTTAAAGAGGCGCAATATTTCTTTAGCTTACTGCGAGATGCTCAAGCAAGAACTTATAATTATTACTTATCTTTATTGTTTATAACCGTCTATCTACCATCACGCAATGGGTTGATGGTAGATAGACGGTAGAGGTAGACGGTATAGATGGTAGATATAACCGTCTATCTACCATCACGCGATGCGCTCTCTTTCCACGAGGTTCAGTGGAAAAGAATATTACTTTTCCACCTTATCCGTGGAAAACTCAATGAAGAGTACCTGGTTCGTTGAGAAAGCGGATGCTTGGACTGCTCCACGGATTCACTGTTTCCGCGGTGACATGAGTTCAAGAAAATTACGCTTTCACCTCTACAACATTACAAGAAAGGCCAGCAGAATTGTCGTACGAGGAACGGAAGAAGCACAATACATATCATCTATAATGGGACGCAGCGTTTTAAACGTCGATGAGTATACACGCACTTCTCTCAACTTCCTCGAGTTACAATTAACTTTTAATATCAACTCTATATATTTTTATCTCGGCCGTGAAGAAAAAAATAATAAAAAGGAGTACTGCGCGCTTTATCGCGCACATCTATTAAGATCGTGGTTTTATTCACTTCTATCCGAAGAAGATCAACAGAGTCTACCGGAAAATAACCCTAGTATATTTTACTCTGCACTTTTAAAACTTGTATACGAGAGAAAAAAGACGCAAATAAGATTTGAATATGCTCTTGAAAGTAGAGACGAAGTAGACCTCATCACCGACGACGACAAGGACGACCCCGACTATGAGGGCGAGGCCGCCGACGACTAGTCAAATAACACCACAACAGAGAACGAGACTGCAGACGAGGATCATGATCATGAATAATCTAGAAATAATAACAGCTCTGAAGGGGTTGAGGGCAAACGGGAACGGAGTTTACGCGGCTGATCGTATCCCGAATCTATTGCAGACTCCAGCTGCTGTAGTATGTCACACGGACGATCATACGAAACCAGGAACGCATTGGGTGGCCATCTATGTTAACCGCAATAGAGTCGGAACCTACTTTGATAGCTGCGGAATACAACCAGTATCCAAACATCATCATGATCGCCTCCGAAAAAATTGCAAGAGTTTCAGCTGAAAATCGCGATAACTACAGAGTATCGATTCAATGTTTTGCGGCCAATATACCATCATGTTTGTACATCACTAAAGGACGGATTATCGCTAAGAAATTGACGGGCTTGCCCAATGTGAGCTCTAAGAGAATTCACATTGATAAAGCCCGTTCTCAGTCCACTCTCCTTCACCACACTAGCAATCTCCCACTTTAGCTACAGGTAGCTGTAGCAGCGCAACTAGTATTAGGTTGGCCTCCTCATTATGACTCTGAGAAGCAGAGCATCCATTTCCTTTACAGTATGCTTTAGCAATAGCCTGCAGATCCGCAGCGGAGGCAAAAATGTGTGCGCGCTCACCGCTCTTCCTCTTGACCAAAAATCTGCCACCACTCTGTCAGACATATTTAAAACCAATTACTTCAAGCTTAAAAACTCACGGTACACTTCGGGCAACAGCAGTTCATTGATGTATATTTTACGGTCTGCCAAGTCGCTGGCAGATTCCGAACCACGAGGAGAAGATTTAACGTCTTTGGTGATGAGATAATTGTTGGAAAATATGCGCTTAGCGCGGAGGTTGTCAAAAACTCGTTTTTGCTGATGAGACGAATCACACAGGACGGCAGTCACCTCGATCTCGATACTGTGCCATTCCCAGGCTCCTCACTCCGCTCTCCCCTCGCACCCTGAGGCTGTAGGATACGGGTACCAACGACCTCCTTTCGCTCTAGAGAGCGCAGGACAGTGCTGAGCACTGCGGACGCAACATCATCTAAATCAACATCAGCAGTCGAGGCATCAGTAATAATTCCATTTATTACAAGTTCGTCCGTGATTTAGCCCAGTCGTCGATGATCGACTCATTCAGATCGATGGGTTTAGTGACTTGCGTCAGGATCGAAATGTTAATGGTGGTGATGTTGCCCTTTACATTAGAAATGATTATGAAGTTAAAATACTAGAAAACTCCAAGAGTACTAGACTTGGCATACCAGGTATTCCAAAATATATTTTTTGTGAAGTTCAAAAGGGCAATACGCTACCAATTCTTGTATGTGTGATTTATCGCCCACCTAAAATAGTTTTTAATAGAGATCCTAACTTTCTCTGTACTTTGAGAGACCTCAGTGGTAACTACAGCCACAAAATGATTATGAGTGATCTGAATACAGAGCTGTTATCGACGACTGGTAATTCTGAGTTTCTTCAGCGGTTAGCTGATGAACTCTCAGTTAAAATCATCCGGCACGGCTCGACGCATCACACTGGTGCATCTCACACATGGATTGACATAATACTTGTAGACGATAATGACACGGTACTCGACTTTAGGAGTAGTCTGGCGCCCTTTCGCAGTGAGCACAATATAATTGATGCTACTATTGATATTCATGTTGCATCTTCTCCTAAAGATACTTTCTGCTTTCGTAGCTATAATAAGATAAACTCAACCGAGTTCAATGAGTTTTGTGTCATTGCGTCTGGTTGACTTTTCCCACAAATACATTTGAATCATACTTTGACATAAATGAGGCGGTTGAATGGCTCCGCGTCAATCTAATGGAGACTATTAATGAACTTTCTCTGCTGAAAACTGTAACTCAAAAACTAAAAAAGTAAATAAAGCCCTTTACAGCCTGCAGTTTATAAGGGCATGTGCCACCGAGACTTTACGCAGATGGCTGGTTGAAGCGTTAGTCCTACCCCATATTGAGTACTGCGCTGTGGTGTGTCTTGACGCGTCCGGCAAACAAAGAAACTAGGCTACAGACTGAACAACACATGTGTGCGATTTATCTATGGTGGTAGGAGGGATGAGCACATCACCCCCTATAGAAAGCAGCTGGATTGGCTGCGCGTTGACAGTTGAAGGATGTATTTTGCCGCCATTTAAATGTATAAAATGCTCCGATTGAATCAACCAGGTTATTTAGCGCCATTTTTCAGTAAACACCAGTTCAGGTGCGCTAGCAGGGGTGATGCACAAGATCTCTCGGTGCCAGGAGCGCGCACGGAAACTGGCATGAGATCTTTCCAGGTCCATTGTGAGCGCTTTTGGAACTCTCTCCCAGCCAATCTGCGCAACATTCCATCTTTGCTCGGATTCAAGACGGCGATGCTTATACACCTTCTCTACCTCGATGCCTAGTCATCCAAGAACGGAGCCTGTGATCGCAGTCCGTAATAAGCACAGGATTATAGTTATTATTTTAATGACTTGCACGTCGCACTAGGGGCAACCGAATGAGCTGTATGTTCTTATTTCATTTTCTCCCCTATACATTGATTTTAAAGTGTGAGTGTATTTATTAGCGTGAGTGTGTCGACGAATGAATGAGTAGAGTGAATGCTTGAGTTTTATTTTTATGTGTATTGTTATGATAGATATTGACTGATTTTATAACTTCTGTTTATTTGTATTTGATGTATAGAACGCACTGTGATATTTATGACTGCGTTTGTGCAATATTCTAAGACTGGTTTATAAATAGTTTTAGTTTGACTGAGTATGCAAATCTGTGATTCTATTGTAAATTGGAAAGAAAAATATGTATTATTATGTATTCTATACTTTTGAAAATACTTAGAAATAAACAAATGTTTATCTATCTATCTATCTCTCTCTCTCTCTCTAGCACCACTCCACTACGACTTACCACTACCCCCACTCCCACCACCTCCTCACCTGCAACTCCACAGGCCTACTCCCACTCCCCCACCGCTTAACCCGGCCGTGCAATATCACGCGTTTACCTCCACTCCCCGCACCACTCTTTCTCGACGTAATCGTTAATACACTACTTACGACACTTCAAATTTAGATTTCGTCAATTTGTATTTCTTTATACCGTTTTTACACTAACAATTTGAAGTCTGACAAAAAAATGTTCAAAGGTTTTCTTCATGATTTTTCCCGTAGAATCGATTGCCGTTTTTAGTTTTTCAAAATTACGATTTTTTTTATGTATTTGTTTAAATAATTTTATATAAACAATTGAAAATGAAAAAAGAAAAAACACGGGTACTTTTTTTTCGGCTATGCCACCAATCCAATAGTTTGTTTGATGCTATCTAGGCTAGATTCGACTCAGGATTTAATGGGTTAATGTTCCTAGTTCCTTTGCTTTTTAGGCTCTCCAGATTGAATGTAGTACGTTCTCGATGTATGCAGCTTCCAATGTTCTGAGGTGTCAGGGTGCCTTTCCAGGTGGCGACTGACCAATTCCATAATCCAATGGACTTGAGGGACTGGAAGTGTGATACATCGGTCTCGGGGACTGTCAGTTACTCCGCGCTTTTGTAGTCAGAAATGCATTGTAAATAGTTACGAAAGTAATGAAACGAATCTGTGTTTCTTGTTCATCCATTTCATTGCATCTGCGACGATGTTGCCACTCTTCTCTGGTTCTCCTTTGGTCAAAATCCCGCACCTAATTGATATCATTCTCTTTTATACTCCCATCTTCACATTAATTTTCACCTGGAAGTAACAAAGAAGACGTTTCGTGAAAGGTAGTCGCTCTACAAAGATTATATTTAAAGAGGCGCCGTATACCGATAGGAATTCCTACATTATCGGTCCTCCGTGTTTTCGTTTCATGCTGCAGTAGTTTAATAAAACGATCTGAAATTGTAGCTAACAATTAATAACAATACACAGAATGTCCCTCTGCTCCTTTTATAACAAAAGATTGAAGTAAAATATTACGCATTTTCGATAAATGTTAGTCAATAGGGTTATGGGTACAGACACCCAATACGCATTTCAGAATGTGAATAAAATTCATGCACATACGTACAAAAAAATTAGCAAGGGACTATCGGCCAGTACTACAAAGAATATTTTAAGCTATAATACATTGCTATTATGATGCAAATAAAAAAATGAAACAAAAAATTAGACTCGGAATAAATCACTTGAAAATAGTTGAAATGGCAGACGACACCGGAAGTCGGTAGTATGAGTGAGACGCAGGCTTATATAGTGTCGTCAAAATTTGATTCACATGCTACACTTAAACAGTATGGCGGATTTTAATTGGATAATACGAAATATTATAAAAGTTATATTTTCATAATTTTTTTTTTTTTTTTTAATAGTTTTAGTTTGAGAATTTAGTTCTAACTCTGCAGGTTGGTGCAAGTTAGAATTAAAATTACAGCAAATTGTATTCTTAAACTAACACACATCGCAATCTTTCTAAGATGACGGGTTTTGCATAAATTTCTGTAAAATATATGGCTTTCTTGAATCTTTAAAAATCAACAAAGTACATTTTTTCTACGTTCAAAATTGATTTCTTCAATAAACAGTACCCAGCCGAACATGCATCAATAAATTGAACATCTTCAAATATTGTGGAGCCAATATTACTGGCTTAAAACTATGCAAGTTATAGATTTTTTTAAATTACACGCATAAAAGTTCTACAGCAAATAATACTGAACATAGTTTAATATTTTTATGGACTTCCGGTTGGAACGCCCAGCGAGTGGGATCATAGGCAGAAAGGCTCAAGGAAAAGCTTGTTACTAAGTGAGAAAAAGTGTTCTAAAATAAGTTAAGTGTGAAAAAAAGGGATTGTCAAGTAGAAAGCAAGGGATAAAAATGAAAATAATTAGAAGTAACAGAAACAGTGAAAATTGAAAAGTTGATTAGTAACCGCAGTTATAGGTTAGAGGAGCGTTTCAAAATGGCTGACGAGAGAACCGGAATCACAGAGGAAAAAGAAAACAGTGATGAGGAAGGCTTAGGACTGGAAATAAGGGAAAAGAAAAGAGGTAGGCCTATGAAGGAAAAAGGGGAAACAAGCGAAGCATTATTAATGAAGAACTTTTTGACATTAAATAGTACGGGATTTGAAGTGAGTTTTGAGAAAGGAAAAGTAATGCATCGCCTATTAAAAGTAAGGAGGGAAGCATAGCAACTGAGAAGAATTCGCGGGAGGAGCCAGTGGAGGCAACGGATGGTAAAACAGAGTCAGAAAGAATGGAGACAATGAAAGAGGGCGTTACAAGTGGCCAGGAGCAAGTAGACTCAAGCATTGGAAAGGGAAGGGTTCAAGGTACACAGGAGGCATTGGAAAGGGAAATAGAATCTACCAAAAACAGTAAAGAAACTGAAAAATGTAAATTAAGGAAAGAGGAGGGGAAGACAGCATACGTACAAAAAGACGAATTAGATAAATTTAAGTTTATAATACAGAGGCTAGACCAAAAATATAATAATAGGTTGGGAGATACAAAGCAATCAATTGCAAAAGAAATAAAGAACCTAAGAGAGCAAATAAAAATAGAAAGAGAAATAAACCCGAAGGAGAATGATAACCTCAAAAAAGAAATAAGTGAAGTGGAAAATAGTTTGATTGATGTGAAAAAAGACTTTAGATAAATTAGCCGGCGAACAAGATCGAACGGAAGCTATTGAATTCAGAAATGGTAATATCAGGAAGGAAAACACAAGTAGAGAAGCAGAAGAAGCGATAGATAGAAATGGAAACGAAAGAAATACTGTAGGAAACATGATGAGAGAGAACAGACAATATTTAAGCAAAATCCCAGAAGCATTAAGTAAACAGATGATAGAATGGGAACTGAAGGAAAGACTAGATAGAAAGAAAAGTATATTTTTGAGGGGAACAAGAACGATAGGGAAACGACTGAAAGAGGAAATAAAAAAAAACTAATATTGGAATGGTTTAAGATACCAATATATATAAAAAAGATAAGAGCAATAGGAGGGGGATTAGTCTTAGAGCTAGAATCCATGGAAAACAAAATAGAAATAATGAAAAGAAGAGCACTATTGAAGGGAAGAAAAATATGGATTGAAGACGATTATACGGAACGAGACAAAGAAGTTAAAGTATGGTAAGAGGCAATAGCAGAAGAAGAAAGAGGAAACGGCCTAGATCATCAAACGGGATAGATGAAAATAAAAGTGTGGGATGTGTGGTATGGGTGGATGGAAACTGAAGGCACAGTAAGAGAACAGATATTTCGAGAAAGAAGAGGAAACACGGACTATAACAAGGGTAACTAGGTGCATCACGTGGAATATTGTAGCAGTTAAGAACGTGCAGGTGGTATGGAAGTTCTTAGAAAATTTTGATATTATAAATTTGCAAGAAATATGGTCAGAAAAATGTAATGAAAATGAAACTATAAATTCACTAGTTATGAACTTTAAGTGGTATAAAAAAGCAGCAATTAGAAGAAATGTAAAAGGCAGGGCAAGTGGGGGAGTGGTAGTAGGAATAACAAAATTTATTACAATAGATAGAGTAGAAGAATGGAGTTTCGAGCTTCTAATAAAAGGGCTCATAAAAGGGAAAAAGGAGAAACTGAGTATAATAACTGTGTATAATAATAGTAGAGATATTAAGGTGGTTTTAAGGGAAATGAAAAGCATAATACAAAACAATATTATTGAAGATGAACAAGTGATAATAGTAGAGGACTTAAATGCAAGAATAGGGGAGAAACAGTTAAGATCAGAAGGTGAAACAGATAAGAGTAGGAATTCAATGAATAAAACGATAAACAATGAAGAGAGAAAACTTTTAGGTTTTTGTGAAGAAGTAGGGTGTGGGGTAAAAAATGGCGAAACGAGAGGCGATTGGACAGAGAACTTAACGTATGTAGGAGAGGGAGGACATTCGGTCCTCGATCTTGTCATGGAAGTAGAAAGCTCATCGAAAGACTTAATAAATGAAATCAGAGTTAAACCGTGGATAAAATTAGATCACTTTCCTGTATACTTCCAATTAAAATCAGATAGTTATAGAAATAAAAAAAGATTAAGTAATAAGGAAGAGGGTAAAATAGTACAGTTAAAGTGGGACCCAAATAAAGCCGAGGAATATCAAATGGAAATGCAGGAAAGACAGAGAAAAATAGGAAAAGGGGAAAAAGATCCTCAAAACGGATGGGAAATTATAGTGAAGGAAATATGAGAAGCAGCGGAAAAATTAGAATTAATTAAAAAGAAAAGAAATGGATAAGAATGGTCTATAGAAAGAAATGAGGAAATAAAAGAGCAGAAGAAAAAAAATTGGAAAGCCTTGCAAAAATGGATTACATCAAAGAGTCAAGAAGATAAAATAAAGCTGAAGGAAGAAAGGAAGGGATTGAGAAAGATATGAAAAGAAAAAATGATGAAGGCGAGGGAAAAAAATGGAAAAGGGTACAAGAAAGTAAAGGAATGGCAGAATTTTTGAATTCAATTAATCAATTTAAACCAAGAAAAATTAAAACGGGGAAAAACATAAGTAAGCAAAGGTAGGTAAATCACTTTAAAAATCTTTTAGGGGCAGTGCAAAATCAGGTAGCTGAACTAGAATTAGAAGAAAAGACAGAAAAAGAAATATAAAAAAGAAATAATATAATGGAGGATACAAATAATAATAACCAAGTAGGAAATAGAGAGTTAGAAATGGGGAATGAAATAGTAGGTATCAGAGAAAACGGAGAAAAGAGGGAAGACGAACTAGGAAAAGTGATAGAAGCATGGGAAATAAAACTGGCATTAACAAGAATGAAAAATAACACAGCAGCAGGGGAAGATGGAATGGTAACTGAATTTTTTAAAGTCTTATCGAATGGATGGAGAGAAGAACTAAGAGGAATCTTAAATGGGTTACTAGATGAAGGAAAATTAATAAAGGGATGGGAGGTTGCAAGAATATGTACAATACATAAAGCAGGAGATGAAGATGAAGTAACAAATTTCAGAGGAGTTTCTCTATTAGATGCGGGTTATAAATTATTAGCAAATGTATTGGCAAATAGGATAAGAATATGGTTAGAAGTAAATAATCTATTTATACATTAAGGGCGGGATGGACACTTTTTTCATACTATTTTCAACAGCTTTATTTTCTTTGATATCGGAAAAGGGGGGCAAGGGACTATTTATTTGTTTTAAACAGTATAACAGGAAACAAATTAAAAAATAAGAGAGGGAAAATATATATAGCATGGGTAGATTTAAAGCAAGCTTTTGATAGAGTAAACAGATCAATTCTTTTCGAAAAATTGGAAAAAATAGGGATAAAGGGGAAAATGCTTAATATGATAAAAGCCATATACAAAGTAACAGTAAATGAAGTTATCACAGAGGAAGGACTATCGGAAGAATTTGAAACAAGAAAGTGAGTGAGGCAAGGGTGCCCTCTAAGCCCGCCACTTTTAAATATATATATATATATATAGAAGATCTAGATGAAAGATGGGAAAGGAAAAATGGAGGGTGTACGGTAATTGGAAATAAGAAAATTTTCTGCCTAAAATTCGCAGATGATATAGTAGCTTTAGCAGATAGTAGGAAAGGGCTACAAAGCGCGTTAAACGATCTAGACAAATTTTGTAAACATAGTGAAATGGAAGTAAATGTAGGAAAATCAAAAATAACAATCTTCAGAATCGGTGGGAAAAGGAAAGGAGAAGAGAAACGGTGTTACAAAGGGCAAGAATTAGAGATAGTAAACGAATATAAATATTTAGGTTTTTATTTTACGTAAAAAAATACGCACAACTCTCAGATAAAGAAAATGGCGAGGAAAGCACAAAGAGGAATTAACATAGTGTGGGGTATTTGAAAAAGGGCTAATGTTGAAAATTTGGAAAAAAGATTATATCTATTAAATACAATTGTCAAAGCAGCATGCTTATAGGGAACAGAATTATGGGGGTGGAAAAAATGGGATGATATTGAGAAAGTTCAGAGTAGATTTGTGAAAATGGCCTTGGGGTCAAACAGTAATACTCCAGGCTATATATGGAGAATGGAAACGTGTAGAAGTAGTTATGGACCCACTATGGCCGGTCATAACAAACTTGACCTTGACTGCGTAGAGTCTCAGTGCAAGTTGCTGACGAGACATAGTGGGTTCGATGCTCTCTCTCTCGCTCACGTGTGCGATGCAGCTGCACTCTTATCGTGCATACCTCGAGGTATGAGTCATCGCACACGTCGGATGTATAGCTTAATTTTAAAAGTCTCTCTCTCCTCTCTCCTCTCTCTCTCTCTCTCTCTCTCTCTCTGCGCACCTTATCGCGCCAGCTCGCGAGCTTCTTATCGGTGTGATTCGGCGAATCGAATATTTTAATTCTGTTCTCTCCAACATATCACTTTCGGCGTCAATTATATTTTAAAAATTATTTAAATAACGGCTTGAGGTGCCATTTAACATCGGCATTCTATTAAGAGTATCCACTTTCGCCTCGCGCGATACGAGAGAGAGAGAGAGAGAGAGAGAGAGAGAGAGAGAGAGAGAGAGAGAGAGAGAGAGAGAGAGAGAGAGAGAGAGAGAGAGAGAGAGAGAGAGAGAG
>UELV01141953.1:0-14548 GCA_900490015.1 Megastigmus stigmatizans | reverse complement strand
GTGTGTGTGTGTGTGGGTGTGTGTGTGTGTGGGTGTGTGTGTGTGTGTACGCGCACAGGAGAGATAAATTTCCGGTGCGCTTTTATGTAGTGCGGGCCTGTTTTTGATAAAAATTATCTGATTCGTGCTTTGGGCAGTCTGTGTGTGTGTGTGTGTGTGTGAGTGTGTATGTGCGTGTTTGTATGTGCACTGTCGAGTGCTTTGATTTTCGAATACGATTTCAAAGGAAAAGCCTCAAAGAACCGACTTTAATGACGCCAGATGCATTTATGCGTTTTCGTGTCAAAATACGACTGACGGGGTATGAATGCCCACTGCCGACGCTTTGTTCGATTTTTATATAGGATTATATCGAGAAGCCTCGGTAATGTTTTTACTACTTTGGCCTTTAGCCGCGCAGTTCGACGAGTACTGAATTTAATGCTATTATATTAATGGTTTTGATTATAATTTTAGAGCACATTAGGTGGTACTTTATAATATAGACCGTACTTTTTGTATAATTTGATGTTTGAGCCGTCAAAAAGCTTCAGAGCTGTGGTTAATAATATGATACGGCATATAAATTGTTTTCTAGAAATGTGTAATTTCAGTACCAATCGCATTTCTGATTAATAATAAAGAATGTATATTACTGATCGTAGATATGCAATTTCAAACGTAATATAACGTAGCTTGTATAACAATGTCAATTTCCGTAGCTTCTGACACATCGACAGTACATAATATTGATTACAATAATTACAAGCTCATATTATTTATCAAAAATGTTTTGCTTTTATGATATCTTGACAGTGCGTATATTAAGAATACAAGTATGATGTTGTATATAACCTTATTTTTCATAAAAACTATACTGTTTAATTATAGCAGAAAGAAATAATCAATTTCTTGCCAAAGAAAGTAATTTACCTCTTGCGTAAACAGATCTGCCTCTTTGATTCTGTAAAAGTAAAGAAAATATTTGAAAGCATTGAATTTATTTACTTCTGAGACGCTCTTCAAAAAGCATTTATTCAATATACATACATCCTTGAATTTTTCTACCCCTATAAAAGAAAAACGTTTATATTCGCAAACTCATTAAAAGTGTTTACAATCATACAGCAGCAGCTTAGTTATTAGAAAATAAATCTTGTATCCTCATACTGTTAACGATCGCGTAATTTGAAAAGAAAATAGCGCCCAACCGAAGGCAGCAACTCATCACTATTTATTATACCTTCATACACCGGCGAGATAAGCCGTGACATAATCAAGCGCAGCGGAGGAAAAAGTAGTTGTAAAAGTAGTTTCCCGTTAATACCCGAAGCAGCAGCTCATATATACATATTATACAGCTCGTATATATGAAGCGCTTGTCGGAAAAAGAAGATCGTTCCAATTCGCCATTACTTTTCCATTAATAGGACGGAAGCACGTGATGGGAAGCACTTGCGCCAACCTGTATCCTCTCTCTCTCTCTCTCTCTCTCTCCCTGTGTGCCTATCTTTTGGTGCGCTTGGGAAACTTTTCCTTTTCGACCGAATTAATTCGCGAGGCTTGCGCCGCGGCCGGTCCTATCCGTCACTCTCTTTCTCTCACTCTCCCCCTACTTGACGCGTATACTCTTCTCTCTTCCTCTCGGAGTGGTACGGCTTTAATTTGCAATTTTGATTGTCCGTTTAAAACAAAAGTAATTAGCGGAGAACTGCGGAATAATGGGTAATTAGTAGCAGGCAAATTAATGCCACTTGCGTTATGCGTTCGGATAGATATGACATGCATATGTGGATGTGTGTTATATATCGTTATACGCGTCAGTCTATGTGCTTTTGCACATTGAAGGGCTACATGGCGGTGTAACATTTTCATGTTGATTGCGAAACCATCGTCTTCTTTTTCTTCTACTTCTTCTTCTTTTACTCTTCTATCTTGGTAACAGCTCGAGATTGCTAAAGTTTTGAATCTGCGAAGTGCAGCTTGATTGGATTAGCTTCTCTCTCTCTTTTTTTTTTGTTTAGCTCAAGAAGAGAGTCTTCGTTTAAGTTATATCCTCCTTTACATTAAGGAGATAAATAGTCAGCGCGAAATATTGCTGCACATCAATTTAAAACTTGTGTATAATTTATCAAAGTGCGCGCAAAAATTAATTTAAGATTGTTTGAATACATCTATGAATTTTAAATTAGGATCCAATAAAAATTTCTTTGTAAACTCTGAAAAAAAAAACTCGAAAAACAGCGCACAAATTTTCAATCCACGCCTCTTCCGATTTCTCAAAAATGCGTGATGAAAGGCAGCCTCTCGGACGCGATAGCTTCGATTCTGCCTCTATATACATAATATAAAGTATATACAGTCAGTCAGTTGCGATGTTCGGTGCAGGTGCAGGCGCGCGTCTCGCAGAGGCTGGAACCGTCGCGCGCAACGCTGTACATATACATAGCTCTAATCTCGGAGAGACACCGCCGGTAATTCGGTTACTTAGTGCCGAGCAAACAATGTGCCCCGGCACACAAGCTCCGCAAGACGCTCGGACGACTTCGCCACCTCGTCGTCGTCGTCGTCGTCGTCACTATCGTCCGTGTGCCGAGAGAATATAGTCCCCTCCTTTTGCGTAGTCCTACGTGCACCTTAGCGCGCAAAGTAAACGTCCGCGCCGCACACGGCTTGGCCTCGCCGCAAGAGAAACACTAGCTCTGCTGACGGATATGGAAATCTTGGGCGAATCTATTAAGCGTCTTGCCACTACTGCTACTGCTTCGTTACTTGTTTTTCATTTGCGCGGGAGGGGTGGGGGAGGGGGATGGAGAAACTTGATTTACGAGGGACTAAGCGAACGTTCGTGCGTGATAGGCGACCTTTTAGGATATACGCTAATAAAGCTGAGATGATCGTTGGTAATATCTTTTGGCTGTGCATTTTATTTTGATTAATATATTAATCTATAGTGTATTAGTGTGTAGTGGATTAGTGGATTAGTGTGTTGTCGTTATCGTTGATTTTCGTGGAGAATTTCGTTTCTTTATTTTCATATCAATTTTCAATTCGATGTCACCGCGTTAACGGTCACATGAAATAGTTGCCATTTTTAACTGAAAACTCATTAAACAACAGACACACTTTACAGTATATATAGCGCGCATAAACATCGCTCTTTGTAAACTTTTTTAACGGAGCAGGAATAAAATGTACACTCCGATGCTACCTATACATGAAAAACAGTATTTGTTACAGTTTTTTAAATATTATAAGCTCATCGATTGATCGATATGAAAATTTCGTTAAAGGTTAAAGCAAGCCCCGATTCATTTTAGAATGTTTACTTTAACAGATCGGCTGCGACAACGACTGTAGCAGCAGCAGTATAGCGAAGCCAGTACTACATAGCCGCTATACAGGACATTAATACAGAAGCAAAAAGCATCCGAGACTGAGGAAATTTCATCGTTCCCTTAGGGCTTGATTTCAGCCAACTCCATTGAATGTTTGCACCTGCTTTATTTGATCCGCTCAAGATAATAAACTCTGCAGAAGAAAAACAATTTTACCGCGGCCCGCCGATAGCAATCGCGCATTTTACAGCAATTTTCAGACTGACGCGGCGCGCGAACCCGATCGCATACAACTTGCCTTATTGAGCGCGTGTGTGTACAGAGTATGTGTGGGTGTGCGCGCGCGTATGAAAAAAAGGTATTGGAAATGGCGAGAGAGAGAGATAGAGAGAGAGAGAGAGAGAGAGAGAGAGACGGGAAATTTCGCGAGAGCAATTCACGCGCGAGGTAGGAAAAAGAATCATGGGGAATTTCCTTTCGACAATACAAATTTACTTCCACTTCCCCGTAGCTTATATACGCGATGAAACTAAGTGCGAAAGGTCGAAATAAGCTATTCGTGGAAAATATGTGTGTGCTCAATCGATCAGCGAGAGAGAGAGAGAGAGAGAGAGAGAGAGAGAGAGAGAGAGAGCGATAGGAAAAAGTTGATAATCTAGTATACTGGACGGATACGCCGGCGCTGTTTATTTACCCTCTTTTACCTGCTCTTTTTTTCCATGTCCATTTGGTAATTAAGGGCTCGTAACCGACTTGATAGACAGAACATCCGAGCCGATCACGATGTATGTGCTGCAATGTAGCAGCTCTCAGTCATTTCATCTCGCCCGTGCATTTCTAATTATCCGATAATATTCCGATAGGTATAGATACGAGTAAATTATTTCATCTCCATGTTCTCCTTTTATTCTTCGCTGTCTTTTGTACACACCTGCATTTGATGTGCATATAACTCGAGCATCGATCGAAATCATCACTTTTAAATTACGTAATCAAACTTTATTTCGGACAGTTTAATTACAATATATTATATAATATACCAATCCCGATAAATCTTTTTTGTTATATATCTAATCGAGGTCTTAGTGAATCGTATATCCGTGCTCCAATTTAATTGCGAATACATTATCTATAATTTATTGGAAATTCAGCGAATCTTCAAAAGGTAAATACTTTTTTTCGTCTATATAAATTCAAATCGCGGGATAATTACAAATTCATTCCTTTATCACAAGTTTTTCGCAACTATACACATCACAGCCAATTAGTGTATACAATGATTGAATCGTCAATCAAAAGTATATGGACACCGGCAAACCGCGGCGTGGCAATTTTTAAAGCGATCCTCGCAAGCCATATAGTATATAGCATCAAATCAAGCCTTTTATTCGAGGTGCGCCATAATCACAATAATTGCCACGAATTCCTCGATAATACACGGGACCGATTCGCCGTGGCTCCGCACCGCCGCAACTACTCATTTACATAAATAACTAAGCATGCGGCATCGACAAAAACCAGACCGAGAGAGAGAGAGAGAGAAAGGGAGAGAGATAGCGGCGTGTAGCGCGCGCACACATATATACAGTAATAGAGGCGCAGCTATGCATACACCAGCTCGTCGGCATCCCCCTTAATTACTCCTCGCTTAATTTCCTCTGCGTTTAATCTATTCCTACGGTTCGACAGCTGACAAAGAATCAGCTCGTGCAGCAGTACAGGCGAAACGAATATACACGTATAGCGGTGCGCGGCAGCATCGCCAGTAGCTGCTGCAACACGCCCGCGTGATATAGGAAGAGCCGTAAAACAAAGGCGGACGAAAGCGAAAAGAGAGAGAGAGAGAGAGAGAAAGATAGAGAGGAAAAGAGAGAGAGGAGGGGGGAAGAATGAAAACGAGAACGCGGCAACTTTTCATATCGAGAGAAATGAATTAATAACGGTCGAAGTGCTGTAACGAGAATCCTCAATCGTTCTTATACGGGGGGGGGGTCCCTCGTTATTTATGGGATTCATTTGTACGCCGCGGCGCCTCGAGAGAGAGAGAGAGAGGGAGAGAGAGATATAGCAGAGCCCTGAGCGAGAGAGAGATATAGAGAGAGGAGAGGAACTGGGAAAAGCGATAGAGAGAGAGAGTCGCCTCGCCGCCGCCGCCGCCTGTTTATTGGGCGTTTCAATAATTCCCTCAGCGTCAAAGTCTCCTCGTGTTGCACGACGGCACTTTAATGAAATGTCAAGCGCACGTCGGTCAGGATAGGAGCGTTTATCGACGTAATATAAATTATATCGCGAGCGATGCTCTTTCCTCCCTTTCTCACTCTCCCTAACTTTTCCGCCGCAGCTTCATTCGAGCCGAGCCGCATAGCAGTAGCTATGCAGTGCAGCGAACGTCTTTTTTCCGCCCAAGATCATGCCTCCTCGTTCGTCCTCCGCTTTCCTTTTCCTCTATTGCTTTTTCTTTCCGTCGTGTATTGTGGAGTATGGCGCGCGCCGCCGAGACGTGCGGCCTTGATCGGCTGTCAAAATTAATTAACGACGACGCGCTATCGGAAGTTTCGGAGAATCGCTCGTCTTTTATTATCGAGGAAAAATTGGCGAATAAATTTACCTGTTTATATAAAAAGTAAGACGGAAAGGGATGAGATTGAAATTTTGAGTCATTCAAGTGTGTGTGCAAACTTACGTAATTCGAAGCTTTTGAAATGGTAATCTGTGACTCACCTGCAACAAAGAAAGCATGTTAAAGTTAGTAAAATTATATTTCACGTAAAAAGTAAAATTGTATAATAAAATATTATCTTTATTTTTATTTCGCAAAAAGTAAATAAATGACAAATTCAACAAAGATACATTTTTATGCGACATCGTGTTAAGCTACATTTACTGAAACTTTTATAAAGTGGGATTAAACGACAAAAAGGTAGTACAGCAGTGGAGATACCATAAAATTATGACAAATAAACCATGTTAAATTGCTAAAAGAGAAATATCCTTCTTTAACCGGAATGTGGTTTGTTATAAGAGCACTTATTCATCATCAACTTGAAATCGAATAAGCTGAAATTTACTACTATGTACAATAAATGCGGGTTCATATATAAAGCCCGGCTGGCGTTCATTTTATATGACGCGTATTTTTCAGAGCAACATTTAGCTGTGTCAATATTGAAAATTGAGTTACCCGCACATTTTACTAGCTTCTACTTTTTGAAATGAATAAAAAAAAAAGTGAAGATAAAGAAAATGGAAGTGCACACGCACTCGATATTTCATTTTTATATATCAACTTTACTGATATATTTTATCATGACATTTTGTTTTTAATATTGGTATTTATATACTTTTATTGTATTTGAAAATATGCCGAATTTCAATGCGGTTTTCATATTTTTTTGTTTATGTAAAAGTGCAGTAACTCAGTGTTCCGTTGAAAATACTTTGCTTTTCTACTCTTTTTTTGTTTACGTGAATAGTAAAACATGAGTTAGAAAAATATCTCGGATGTTCCATTGTACATAGAATATAGTGAAACAAAAATATATAAAATTTAAAAATTTCAATGTAGTTTTACGTTTACCCGAAGGAAATCATACGTATAGCTAAATCGAGATTCCTCGATTCTTCAGCTCTTATTTTTCCATAGGCTTCTCATCGACATCTGCGAGCGTATAGCTGACTTGATCCCGAGAAAATCAGAGTCAAGTAAATCAGTAGAAATGTTCCCCTTAACAGTACATGATGGGTATCAAAGAGTATATATGTGGGTCCCTCTAGGCACATATAATATCATTATTGCAGAACATACAAGACTTTTATAGACTTTGACTTTGTCTTCACACCCGGGCCATACAAGTTTTTTTTTTCTCTTCCCCTTCGACAAGAAGTTTTAAAAGAAGAACTAACATCCATCTTTCAAAATTCAATAAAAGAAATAAGACGATATCCAGAATACTCGAACACAGAGATTTATAGCGTAAACATTTTTGCATCATCTTTACGTGATATATCGCCCATATACACCGAAAACCTAACTATTGCATTGTTCTAAATATAATTCATCCAAAGTATAATTGGAATACTAACCGCACCGAATATCGCTATAAAGACTGCAAACCACCTAAATCCCTGCATGCGATCGAGATAAAAAGTGCGAATAAATCAAAGGCGCGGGTGGAAACGCCTAATACCACGCTCAACGACATTGGCCGACTTCTACGGATAACCTCATCTAAATGCACCTATATAATAAGTCGCAGTTCAGATTCTAGCGGTGGTTAGGGGATGGGAAAGAGAGGGTAACGTCCGCAGACCCCCTTAAAACAGGTGGATTTGAGTACGTGTACAGCCGGCGGCAGGCACTCCAAAGCTGCCTGCCTCCATACACGCACTCACACATATACACAGAGACTCGCTTTCTGTCCTCCTATAACTCGTATACTGCACGTGTATATATAAGCGAGCTCGGCAAGGCCAGAGGCAGCACAGCGCACGGTTGGATAGTCGCGTGCACCAGGGCTAACGATATTTCCCGGCCAGCTCCTTCCTCTCTCTCTCTCTCGTGCTCCCATTATATACCGAGGGAACAAGCGTATAGGCCCGCATACTTCCTCTCTCGGTCTCTCTAGTTCTCCCTTCTGTGTGTGTGTGTGTGTGACCCGCTGCTCCAACAACATTCGAAACTCAATTACAGGGCGAACGGATTGTTCGCGACAAACCATATCATCTGCTTACACTGCGCGAAGTCAATTAGGAAATTGCTTGCGGTATAACGCGTTTTACGCGAGACACGCGCGCTCGCGCGACCGCAGAGGCCCTGTGTGTGTGTGTGCGTGCGTGTGAACGTGGGTACATGCGTGCGTACCCCATCGTAGTGCAAATTAAGGGGTGCGCGAAAGGATCTCTCGTGGAGAGCGAGGGATAATTCCTGATGACCGCTTGTTTTCGATATTCCATGCTTTTTTACCTTTCGCGGTGCGGCTTTTTTGTCGCTGTTCGCGGAGGTATTATGTACGTCGTATACGACGGGTAGAAATTCTTCTGTCTCGCGGTGGGTGACGTTGAATTTTGAGGGGAAAACTGTCCTGACGGCTCTGGCGCGCCAACTTGACTTGAGAAATTGGGATGGAAGGCTGCTGCTAGAGCGAGGGAATTCCTCACTCCCTCTCTCATTCTCTCTCTCTCCCTCTCTCTCTTTTTGATATGAATGTTACTCGTGGACCGGGGGATGATGTGGTACGCGGCTGAAGCAGCGACGCTTGAAATCGAAGTGCTTCAGTTGTTTGACGTGAAATTATTCGGAAATGGATGACGCAATAGCGGACTGCGCCATTGGGAAATGTAGCGCAAGAATTACTGCTGGAATTTTGTGTTATTTCCTGTATTATTAAAATTGTTTACAACTGCGATGCTTGTGTAATATTTGCAATTGCGAGTGTTCTATTAAACGAAATATAAATAAAGGAGGAATAAATAATGAAATTTTATTAAACTCAGTAGTTTACCTGTTTCCGGGAATTCTTTTCATATATGTGCATTTTATTTAAAGAAAAAAAAAATAATACTAACAAGCCGATGCCCTTAATATTTGGCTTCAGTTTGTTTTCGGTTTTATTGTTCCAATGCGCATTTTTACAGATGCTTCAATGTAACGCCAGCTCTTAAAATAAGATTGCTCCATTTTATGCGTAAAGCCGTTCTATCTATTATTAAACATTCCGTATGTATGAGATAATAACGAAATTAAGTCTCTATATACCTTTATACTCTGCTCTTTTTATAAGGCTCACTTTTTTCCTAGAAATAAAATACCATTAGAGTTTCTCGAAAAGTTTTGGCGAAGATAAACAGTCACATCGACTAAGCTTTTCTGTGAATAGTCTGTATTTCGTGAAATGAACAAAACGATATAAGTATAATCAGCCTGTCAGGACGATATGTAATGAGACTTCACAAAAGTAAAACGCTTTCAAATGAAAAAAAAATTTTATTATCTAATCATTGCATTATCATGAATACATAAAATATTATAGAAATAAAAAAATACATGGAATATTATAGAAGTTTATCTACCCTATAGTTTTTGTAAACCAAAATCCATTTCTTCGCACATTTGCGGGACTATCGTAAATGTGTAATATTTTTGGCTAAAGAAATGAGAAAGCGCGCGGTAATCGGGCCGTCCACCCTCGCGTCCTACCCTCGTCGCTTTTCCTCTTTTTAATAAATCTGCCGTTTGTTATTCACTTTCTCCGAAGACGTATAACCAAAGATTTCGTTATATTTCGCTCGTGACAAAAGATCCGACAGAGAGAAAGAGAGAGAGCAAGAGAGGGAAAGAGCACACGGCTGCGGGACGGATGGTAAAACAAGACGGAACGTGAGATGTTTTCATAAAATGCCGCTCACTCGCGCGCCCGCGCTTGCCTTTACTCCTCTCTCTCTCTCCCTCTCTTTCTCACTCTCTCTCTTACTCCTCCCTTGTCAAACGCATAAATCTTTAGACAGGGCGAAATTTTTTATTCTTTCCTCCCTCTATCTTCTCACTCCTCGCATTTTCGCGTGTAAGCTATACGCGCACACGTGTATTTTCATTAAATCTCCTCCGGAAGCTTGCAGAGAAGGAACAGCCGTGACACGTAAATTTTCAAATTCGGTATCACACAGGTATATACATGTGCATATATATATTCGCGCGCACGGATCACTCGGCAGAGGTTATACGAGAGGGAGAGAAAAAACTTGGCAGTTCATATAACCAAGACACTCGAGAGGAGATACTAAAAAGGAAAGAATGCTTATTAGGTTGTTAAAGAGTCAAGGACTCCTGGTGCGTTGTGCATGTGCGCGCGCGCGCGTGTATGTGTGTGTGTGTGTACAGTGCCGGCATAACATAGCCGAAAGATTTTTCTCGTCACACTTTTTTTACGCTCGCGCTACCAGAGATTAATTTTTCACGATGCTGTTTATTCCTTTTGCTCTCAGAGAGCTCTGGGCAATGTCGCTGCCGATAAATATGTATATATATGCTTGACTGCTGACTATTGAATTTTCCAAAACGCACAGTGAGTCGTTCCCTAGTCCTCGTGTGTTGGATAAATTGAAAACACTCACAGAGGGAGAGTCTTTGGGACAGATATACATGCGTTATAAAGCCACTTAGGATGTCGCGGAAGGTTAAGTACGGCCGAGAAAAGGGTCGCGGCCCGGTTTGGAATAACAAGACGCGAGTGTGTCTTCAATCATATCTATATCCGTAGTTGTGTGGTGAGTTTGATTTTTTTATCATGCCTATACTCAGTTTTTCAGATGTAGAGTGGTTTCGGGGGGGCTTGGACGGTAGTGTCGAGAAAAAATAATATAACCTAATGTTTACCGGCGCGTCGCTGTAGGCCTAAAGCACACGGAAATATTTTGTTTGTTGTTTTGCGAATGAAAAACACCGTAGCGAAGAAATTGAACGTGACGCTGCAGGACTATATTGTATTTGTTGTCAAAACGAATATTACGGGCTGGCATATAACGCGCGTGTACATTCGACGAAGCTGCCTTCGAAAAGCTCGAAATAAATTGTGAGCCCCGCGTTCATTTCGTTGAAAATTCTTGCCGTCGACCCGTGTATTCGCGATTTTGTTTCTAATAACTTTTTAACCGATCGAACGTGGACACACGCGAGTATATATATATATATATATATATGCATTCGGCGAAAGAGCTCGGCACGCACGTCAACGCTGGGGAATAGATGAATTTCGACGCTTGGGCAAAAAGTATCGTGCCAGTTAACGACTACTATGCGCCGATCAAATATTTCATCGAAATCTCATATACCGTCGCGGCAACTAATGGATAGATCGATTTAAAAATTTATGACTCGCATGAAATCTACAGCAAAAATGTTTGAAAACATCAATCGTAAATATCGCGCTGCCAGGGCAAAAATCGTTGTTATACGAGCCGCGAAAAAAGTATTATTAAATGTTTAACTTTGACCACCCGAGACTATAGGACACTCTTTATTTGACCAACACATCCGTTTAACATTTCGAAAGGGGAAAAGAGAATTGCTGGGAAACGATGTTAGCCATAGCTGAATGTCTGGGCACGAAATCACGCTGACCATTCGTCGGATTTGACGGGAGGCTACTGCTATAGATCGCAAGAAATAAAAGGGAGAGGAAGGAAAGGAAGAAGTCGCCCCTCTATGATCGCCGCATTTAAGAGCCGATGGGCCGAGAGAGAGAGAGAGAGAGAGAGAGTGAGAGGGAGAGAGAAAGTGAGAGAGAAGCCCTGACGAGGCGTTTCTCCCCGAAATTTTTTCCACTCGCCCAGGCCGCAACAAAGGAAAAAGCCGAGAGCCTATATAACCTTCTTCCCCGATGGTGTGTCCGAAGAAAGGAGGCACGTGACCGCTTGTATATATATATACATCCCGCAAAAAGGAGAAGTGCGCGTTGGTCCCGAATTAGTAGTCAAGGCGATAAAAATTACTGCTGCCCCGTGCCGTAAGTCGGGACAAACTCAATCCTCGTATAAATCATGCTCTTGCTATATATCGATCGGGTGCCGTATTTTTTCCTCCCTCTCACACCCCTCACGTTTTTCCTATATATATATATAGATACAGGTTACACGTCCGCGTGCGCGCTCGAGAGATCCTCTGTCTCAGCCCCGCGGGCATCAAAGATTCATCTCTTCTGAGGTGGCAATAAACATGGACACGATATAAAAATTCAAACTATGCATCAAACTGTCATATGGCATCGTATTTGTACACATCTCATCTCGATATGTCTCAGTACTACAACTCGCGCGGATCACATCGGCGCATCCGCGATATTTTTCTCTTTCTCTCTCTCTCTCTCTCTCTCTCTCTCTCTATCTCTACTGCGCATATATATATATATATATATACATTATTTCGCCTACATTTCCTTCTTCTTTTACTTATGCGACGCGATTTTTCCTCTCCACCACCTCCCCCGCTCATTTCGTATGCATCTTATCTGACTGGGAGCGCAAGGCCGTATACGTCTTTGTTGGCCGCAGTCGGTGTGGATATCCGTTGCCTGCCGCGGCGGTGATTTTTCTCCTTTTTCCCCGCATGGTGTGTATAGGCGCGTGTATGATTTTTCGTCCTCGACCGCGAAACGTCGATCGGGGAACGAGGGTCTCGAGCTCGAGACGCGCTCGGCACCAGCTATATAGTCGTAGGGTCATCTCTTCTTCCTATCCGAGGTCTCTCCTCGTCATGTCCTTCTCGTGATTGTATATATATATATACTCGCTCGGAAACTCGTCGCCCACTGCTTGACGGCTCTTCTTCCCTTTTGTCAAGTGTGTGAATCACGTAGCGACACTTTCCTATATACCGACATTTCTATTTCTCGCGGATATGTATTTTTGGTGACTTTGATTTTCGCCTTCCCATTTTTCTTTTTTTTTTTTTAAATTTGTTTTTCGGAGTGACTGCGGGTGATGTATGACGACTGTATCTCTTTGATTTAAATGTCATTCGTATATATGTGTTCCATCAACATGAATGCAAAAATAATTTTTCGAATAAAAGTTCGTTTGTAGTTACTTATTGTAGTACATTTTGATGACATAAAGCAGTTAAGTACATGTAGATCTAATATTTTTTAAATTCAAATTTCTTTAATTTCAAAACTTTGATATTCATATGTGTAATATGAAAACTCTGTAAATTTAATATTCACGCAATTTTACGTTTTACCAAAACATTCCTATAGCTTAGAAAGCGAGTCGTAAAAGCAATAATGAATTCAATAGTTTTTTCTCAGTGCCCCAACTCACAAACAAAAAACGGCAGCAGCAGCGGTAGCGGCAGTAGCGCATCTCATAGTCAAAGATTGGCACTCGACATTTCGCGCTCCTCGAATTAAGCGCGAAAATACGGCTGGCAAGTGAATCTCTCTCTTCCTCTCTCTTTCTCTCTCTCTCGCTCGCTCGGTTCGCATTAAATCTGGGTCAAAAACTTTTATCGCCCCGCGTGTCTTCCAAAGTGTAGCGGGAAGCCCTCGCGCGCTCCCCTTACCTCCTTCTCCTCCTTTGTATCGCCGCGTCGCCGAAGACGAAACGACGATCCGTGCGGAATTCTTAACGCGCTGCGGGGGATTATATATATAGGTAAGCTCCTATAGACGCGGCCTCTATGCATACACAGCTATATAAACGCACCCACAACGAAGACTGGGGCAATAGCAGGAGAGGAGAGAGAAGAGAGAGTGAGTGAGTATGTACAGGGCGACAAAGTCGAAGCACCGATTCGCGGGCCCGTCGTTGTATGGAAATGAAACGATACGAGAGAGTCCCCGAGCCTCGTAAACGCCCCCGTTTCGCCTGTTCTCTCCTTCTCTTCTCTCGTGTGCAGAGAGAGAGAGAGGGAGAGAGAGACAGAGAGAGAGAGCGAGAGAGCGAGAGGGAAGAGAGATCCCGAAGCCAAAGTACGGATAAACCAACGCGCGAACGAGGCCGCCTGCGGAGTGCCTGCGTACGTGGGCATGTCTATGTGTATGTGTGTGTTTGTGTGAGTGTATATAGAGCGACTCCACGTGAGAGAAAGAGCTCGAGTGCAACTTTCGGCGTGTTTATAGGGTTTTTTCAACCTCTTTATGGCAGTTTGCTTTTTAGAGCCTGCAGTCCGCGGAGGAACTTGAGAGAGCGCTGCGTGACGCTCGTGATGTTTGATTAAAAATGCGGAAGCTGTAGGCTGGCAGTTTTATAGGGCGACGATGTCGCAATTCATCCGGTCTAAGAATTGACATAACATTCTCCATGCTTCTATTAGCTGTTTTCTCTCGTTCCTAATTGTTCTCTTGCATATTTAGTTCATATAGTTCCTTATTTTTTGGTCGCAGAGCCTTTAATGCAGCAATCAGTTAGAAACATATTATGACTTTCGCTGATACATATAGCGTTAGATGATCTTCGTTTTTCCTTTCAAATTGAGTTTGACAGTAAAGATCCCATGTAAAATAAATTCTAAATCAAGTTTAATCGTATAACTCGCGGAAAGAGAGCGTGAAAAAGCAGCGAAATCCAACGCGCCACTATATATTAGTCAAATAATAACAAACTTAATCCGTATTCCCGCATTTAATCTTGCGTCTGAATAATTCACAGTAGCACATGCGGCAGCGGCGGCATCAGCGTCAACGCATTACACCAAAATAACGAAATCAAAATGCAACACTATACCGCCCCAAGCCCCC
>UELV01141942.1:0-20874 GCA_900490015.1 Megastigmus stigmatizans | reverse complement strand
CAGCTCAAAATACGTCGGGTATGATCTTTTTCAAATTTTTTCAAACCTTTTTTTTAGTTGAAAAAAAGCCTTGAAAAAGTTGTTGAAAATTCGGGGTCTTGGTCGTTAATGGGTTAATTGGACATTAACACGGGCAGGCTCAGGCTATTTGAATAAATAACGAGACACATGTCTCATATTTTCGATCATAGAATGTCTTCGTAAAGTTTCATCAAAATCGGTTTCCCGGACTCCTTGGGTTTCCTTTGTTAGTTAAAAATAAGCCAATCAGTAAAATAACCTCAATGAAATAAGTATATTTATGACTACAATAAAATTGCCTTTTTAATTTGTAATTATCTCTTATTCAGTCCTGAGTATCACTAAAAAGATTAAATTATATTTCAAATTAAATAAATAAGAATTAAAATACTTAAAATCTAAATTCTTACCAATTACTAGAGAAACATATAAAGCCGCAGCCGGGTAGCAGAATACTTACATCGAAGTTGGCGTCGCACCTGACGAGGTCTTGGGGATAACCACCATGGAGCTTGAGCGTCTGCAGCAGACCCTTTAAATAAACAATGAGTACATAGTAAGAGGCGAGTCGATAAACCAAATACGCCATTGCCCAACGATATTCGCGAGTCTCGTGAAAAGTAGAAGCCTTCGGTCAACTCTATCAGCTCTCACTCTCTAGCAGCTCCTCGGTGGTAGCATCCTCGATCCATATAATACCTTCGTATGCACTGCACACACAATGCTCTTATTGTCGCTCGATGGCGATGGCGCGCAAGTAGAAAAACAGGATGGGAGAGAGAGAGAGAGAGCAATAAACCGATCGCTTCCGCGAATTCAATTTCGTCCCGATCGTTTGCTCTCTATTAATTCTCGGTATATACGCGGCGCAAGAGCCGCTGCTGCTCGCGGCTCGACGACGACGACGTAGTTACCGTCTGCGGGAGGAAAAGAAAAGACTGTAAAGAGAGAGTGAGAGAAAGAGAGCGCGAAGAAGGTTTATAAAAGCGATCAAGCGCTGATGGATTTTTAATAACTCTATCGCTTCCTTTATGCGACTGGACGCATGAGTGGGATCTGGTGGGGAATGGGGGGAAAAAAGAGGAACGGGTGGTGTGGATGAAAAATGGCCTATCGAATATTCTCCATTCTCTTATTCGAGAGAGAGAGAGAGAGAGAGAGAGAGAGAGAGAGAGAGAGAGAGAGAGAGAGATTTGGTATATACGCAGGCCATTATTTGGAAAGTTGATTGGCAGTTGCGCGGCAAGGACATTGGCTTTACGGCTCCTTTTTATTGGCCCTTTCACTCACTCGCTTCGCCGCCGCTGGATAAATCCACTGGAAAGGCCCATTACGGAATACCATTCGGCTAATACAGCCACCGCACGCCAACTCCTCCCATGCCCCCCTTTCGCGAGAAGTCATCGAGCGTCAAAACAGTGGCGCTTACAAAGCGATAACTTTTAATCGAAACTCTCCCCTGCTGCCAGCAGCCCAGCGACTCGCAAAGCTGCTGCCGCTGTCGCTATGTCCTATGTCGCCTATAGACCACGGGATAGTATATACAACCGGATGCCCTGTATTTATCGGCGCAACCTGAAACCCAACAGTGTGTGTGTGTATGTGTGTGTGTGTGTGTTCGTGTGTGGCAAGTCCAATGATGCGTTGAGCGGCGTTTTGATTAACTAAGCATCGAATTCCGCGTGTACTATACATCGTGTACATACGAAAAGTTCGCGGCTTTTCCGCAGGATTATTTCTTCGCTCTACATATGCACGAGGTGAAAAGTTCGATGGCTATGATAATCCGGCGTGTGTAATTGGAAAAAAAAGATACATCTGTACAGCGCGGATGGTGACGGCTGGCTTTGATGTACCGAGCCGTGCACTGCACGCGCCGCGTATCAATCAGCTTTTTATGACAGATACACACATAACGCGTGTTGGGAGCTAGAAGAAAAGGGTCTATTAATATTATGCGCCAACGGTGGTGATCTATTGATTTTTGGACTGCCACGTGGGAAAAAGGTAACATCTGGGAATTGTAATGACTGATCGCGTAGCCCTTTTCGCTGATTTTTATCGAGGAGAGCGATTTTAACCCAAACAAAAAATTTGGGTTTATTAACACGAGCAGAATGACTTTCCTAATTTACTGTACTACGATTACATCATATGGACTTCAAATTTTTCAAAAAAGATTACTGCGGGATTTTGTAAAAAGGTATATATAAAGTTTTTCATAGGATATAAAATAAGACCCTTGTGTAACAAAAACTCAACTTGACATTTTCACGCCAATAAAAACACTTTTTTTAATGAAAATAATTGAACAACTGGTTAATAAAAAACAAACAGTAAAAGATTAATCAATGATATTATTGAATACTTATAATATATAAAACTATATTCAAAACAAAGCACCCAATCAATTAAAACCACGCACTCAAATTCCTTAGCAGCAACAGCAGCAGCGACGGCGGCGGCACGCGCAACATGACCATCCGAAGTCTCTCTCCTTTTCGGCGGCTCTACGGGCGTAACACACGACGGCCCACGTCGCATACATACATAACGGTAACGCCCCGATGACCCTGATCTGTCGTTGTCTCCACCCCCTCCCCCCAGTCGAAAGGCTTAGGGTATATACAACAGGATGGCAAGCGTGTAGAGGGTCAATCTATCCGATCGATATGGGATCGATCGATCGCCTCGGTTCAACCGTCCCATCCGTCGCGCTGCTGCTCGAGTCATGCTGCTCGCTGCGCTGCCTGACCCCCCCTTCTCTGAACATGCCTCGCGGGTTCAATTAAAGCCGGCCCTACAATTCTCTCTCTCTCCCTCCCTCTCTTTACAAGCATTTCGCAGCGTGTAAATATATATATATATGTGTGTGTGTGTATATTTGAAACTATATACGCGGGCAGGATGAATTGGGAGTTTTTGTGTGTGAAGGAAGGGACTGTGGCGTATTGCCCCGGTTGTATTTTTCGCTTCGCGAGGCGCGCGTGTGTCTTCTTCTGGTTTTTGCATCCAGGCCAGACGCGGATAAATGTATAGCGGGTGTATCATGTATGTGGGGGATATATGTGATCTTTGATATCTTTACGGGATTTCTTCCGCTTGCGTGGACGTTGTCGTTTACTCGAAGAGAGAGAGAGAGAGAGAGAGAGAGAGCGGCTATATATTCTAGATCTCGACGGTATAGAGGACGAGAGAGGGATGTCCGACGGGGATTCACGGAGATTCCCGGGGATTTTGGTTCGATTATGTAGGGGATTTCGATGCTCTCTTGCTCTCGGGGTATATTGTGTATGTGCGTGTGTGTACCGGTTTCATACTTTTTTAATAATGCCCGTAACGTTGCGCATCGGCTAATGTTTAATACAGTGCTATAGCTTCGGGAGATGAGATACGGCTTTTTTTCGGAAAAGGTCAGGGGTCAGGAGGTGGTTAGTATCAAGGCCCTCTTGTTCCGATGCGAAGTGACGCGAATATGAAATTTGTAATTGCAGCGAAATCTCACATTGTTTGGTTTTAATCAAATTTACATTTTATCAGAAAAAATTGAGGGAACGGATTGCTCAAGCTACTCGAGTAAAATACTTTCTTCTTTATTACAATTTATATATTTCCATTTTTTAGAAATAGTCAAAACCCGTGCTGTGTACTTTTACAAATTCGTTGATTTATTATCCCTGCCAAAAAACTCTTCGATAATGACACAATAATGTAGCAAACAGAATCATAAAAGTAATCGTTGAGAAAAACCCATTTAAATCACGCTGCAATCAAAGCACAAAGGTTCGCGACTGACGCGTCTCTCTAAAATACAAAAAAAAAACAGGAGAGAGCACGCAGCGACGGGAACGATCGAAAAGCCAATAATTGTAAGAGAAATAGCCTTTTTCCGCCGGTCAAAGACACTGAAGGATGGGATATATAGAGAGAAAAGCCAATGTATCAAGCTACGGTGTGATGCGTATAGAAAGAATCGCGATCAAAGCAAAAGGTTTTTATATAGAGTCAAAAGTCCATAATCCATCAGCGATCGAATGGAATTTCCGAACCAGGGTATTTATAGTCCACTCATTTGCTTGGCCGACGATCTTCAAACACTATCTCGCGCCGCCGTATATATAATATACAAGACACACGCGAGCGGCCGATAATCAAACACGTGTATCTCGATCTCTTACTCAGCGCGCTAAAGCCGCACCGGGGAGTGAAACAAGGCAGGCTGCAGAGCCGCGGCTGCAGCGAGTGTTTCGAGCAGACTGAGATTCTCTTGAAACTCGGGCTCTCGGCTAAACGCGGATCTCTCAGTATGTATATACGTATATACGAGAGAACCTATACGGCCGTAAGAAACAAGACGCGAGAGAGAGAGAGAGAGAGAGAGAGAGAGAGAGAGAGAGAGTGAGAGATAGAGGGGATGGGTGTATAGTGCGTGCAGATCAAGAGTGAAAATCTTTAGTGTTGTCGATTTGTTACTTAGGTAGAGATTGAGTGCGATTCGTTTAATTAGAGACTGAATATTTTTAAATAAGGTAAATCTACAAAATATTTATAAAGAAATGAAAGAAATTATAGAATTAAGCTTAGTATATGAAGTTACACATACTAAACAAAGTAGAATTCAAAAATTGAATAAAATATAAATTTTTCCAACATAACGTCAGTATTATTATAAAATAGATAATATTTTATAATATGCAGGAATCTCAATTCCTTAAATTACGTATATTTTATTTCAATAAATGACTGTTTCGTGCAAACAAAACAATAAATCAAAGTAACAAAAAAAAAAGTATCGTGATCATTACAAAGCGCAAAGCTATTCAGAATTTATATAAAACTAGTTTTAAATGCTAATACGTCGCGTAGAAACCAGTGTGTCAGTCAAAGCAATCGATACCTATACAAAACACTACACATTATTAACAACTCCTGTGCGTAAGGTCGAAATCAACATAAACAGAAGAAATTAATTACGAAATCTCGCTTAAATTCTTCCGAACGATTTCCGTCCTACCACTTAGTCGTTTTCCCATAGAGCCGTGAACTCGGCAGTCAGACAGACAAAACACAGTTCCTTGGCTCGCGATTCTTCCAAGCTCATCCATTCGCGACGTCATTTGGCCATTTCACCGGACGCTTTAAAGTGCCTTAATAGACGCGAGCGCAGTTGATGTTCCCACTTTCTGTGTATATATATATATGCGTGTGCACCGACCTTCTCTCTCTCTCGTTCGCTCGCGTACATAATTAATGGCCATTAGTGTCTCGCCGTCGTACACGGCAGGACTTTAAATTAGATTCTACTGGACGCGCGCTTGCGGCGATTCAGCTTTGAATTCGACAGCTAATAATCCACAAAGCGAGACTGGACATCGGGAACATATGTGCGCGTACATATACATAGGCGAGATTTTAACGGGAGTGGAATATAACGTCTCATAAACGATTCTTCTTGTGACTGAGCATTAGAGACAAGTTTTCAAGCGCGCGGCCTGTATTATAAATCGCCAATGAAGCGCACGATGATGTGGCCTGGGAGACTGGCCGATTTTGGATTAAACGTGGAACGAACGGATGAGAATCCTTTCAGATCTACCGCGCGACGTTTGAGTTTCATGAAAATTTCGCTCAGGACTGGATTGGTGGGGATTCGAGGTGCTTGAATTATTTTTAATTGGATGATTTAAGCTTCTGTGTGGTCTATTACTTTTCTTTTTCGCCTTCTGTATTTAGGAAATGCAGTGTGAAATGTGAACGAAAGCAGTTATTGCTTAATTATTGTTAATTATTGCCGGCTTGTGCTGTCAATTAAAATATATAAATACAAAAAATATTTATATCACATGTTTGTTTTCCAAGTATTTACAGGGAATGAATACTGTTCAGAAAGGATGTTTAAATGAATTTAATTGCATATAAAACTGAAGTGTATTAAGTTATTTATATGCACAGCATCGTTCTTAATTCCAAACATCTTGTAATTTATTCAACGATGGAAGAAAGTTTGTAATTTTTTTTGCTAAATTCAATTTTTCATAGTTGACCCATTCTTATAGGCGGAAAAGTACATTTTAAGTACATGCGTACAAGTGTCACGCCACTATGCAGAGAGAGAATAAATAACTATTATTAAATAGGGGTCACGTTCAGCGTGTAATGGCCTCGGCGTGTTATAGTCGATTTTCAAAGCGTATAGAAAGGTTAAAAATAAATGAATGAGCAATTCGTCAGGAAATTCGAACTACTTTAGTTAACTAGGCTGTCTTATAAATAATTTAATCAAGACATTGACCCAAGAGAAAAATAAAAGTGCAAGATGAAAAAGATTTAAAGCAGATTATCGACTCGAATGTTATCCCTCGCTCATTATTTTAAGCTTTTCGACCTTTCTCTCGTAGCAACAGATCCGCGCCACTTAGACTTCTCAAATTTCGACCCTCGCATATATATATATACGAATTCATTGATTCTGAAAACCACTTAAATCTTATCCAGCTTGTGCGTGTATGTACTAAATCCCAGACCTTTTAACTTTTTAAAGGCTTACAAGCCATTTGGTGTAACATAAAAGGCTGCGCAATAGACACACGAAGTGATAGCTATAATCCGTAACAAAATTCAATCACGTACTGAGCAATATTGGCAATTTGTCGTCACATCAAACCCAATGAATTTTACCAACTTCCAACAGCTCCCATCCTTTACAAGTTCACAAACGCTACTCTATACTACAAAAAAAAAAAGAAAAAAAAGGGTGAACTCGTCGAAGAAATTACGCGAATCTCGTATAGCGCATAAATCAAGAAACGTGCCCTCTAATCCGCAGGTTTATTTATAATTCCGTACAGGCGTGTGCAAACATCACGGTCTCTCACTCGATGAACCGATCAAAGTCTCGGCGTGTTTTACACACTATACGGCGGCAACACAGCCGACGTACAGAGGAGCATGAAACGCGTCATTGGAGACGACGCAAAGTCAAATGGTGCAGGTGTACAACAAAATTGAAAAAAAATAACAGCGCGTGCGGCCAACGGGAACATGCCAATCGATCCGCGTAACGCGAGGCAATCGGGCTTGTAGTATATACACGCTCGCTTCGACAAAAGCCCATCAATCAGCTGATCTCCGCGGGGCTATAGATGCGAAATTTTACGCTGCTGTATGTATAGGACGATGGGCAACCACCGCTTCGATTAATAAACAAGCGAGCTCTTCCGCGAAATGGGAGCGTATATATACTCGTGTGTGTAACGCGATGAGCGGGTATTTTTCTGACACGGAAGTCGAGAGGTTGCTGCTTCTTCTATTTTTTCTTTTTCTCCGGCCGATCGATTTTTTGCGAATACGAAAGCGAGTATACGAAGGTTTGAGCTGATCATGTCCTATTTTGGATTTGAAAAGAAAGCGCGGCTTTTGGATGTTGCTAGGGATCGTGAGATGGGGCGGCGATCATAGACTAGTTTAATAGTATAAATAACTATGATGATTATGACTAGTGATTATAGTACAGTGAAATATTAAAAAATGTAAAAAAATATTTCAACTACATAATATATATTTTACGGATTGCAAGAGATAGGTTTGTGAATAGTCGGATCTTTTTTCATTTAGAATATCACGTATATCACAGTTTGTTAAATCAGTAACATGATCAGATCTGATATTAAATTCACTCTAAATATTGTTTTAATAAAATTTTTGTGTTTTTGACGTAAAAGTAAAGAAAGTTTAATATTTAAATATGTAAGACAAACTTGTAATTAAACGAGCTAAGGGCGCTTTGATATTGTTAGGAGCAATAAAAGAAGTGATAAAACGATGCCATTAAAGCTGTTCAACAGTTGGGGAGGGGGAGGATGCTCCACTACAATTTTTTACGTCTACTGAACTTCGTAATTTTTCTTTATTTCTACGCGCCAACTTGGCTCTGCGCAGGAAATTTATTTTTAAAAGTTCTCTCTCTTCTTTCAGTAAAAATAAATATACGCTTATGTACAACGCAGCCAGTGCCGAATGAAAAATTACTAAAAGTGCGCGAGAGGGAGTAACCCAATTGAAAATGTGTAAATAAATCAGAAGTAAAACAGTAAATATACGTATATATTTATCACTACTAAGTATAACCGTTATGAAAATTAATATCATCTGCCTGGCTTTAATTAAATAGGAAGAATGGAATTAACACAGATCTGGACTGAAACTTTTACTTAATGGAGGTGTACAGTTCTCAGTATCAACATAATTGTGATGAAACAGCTATTAACTAACTAGACAAAGTAACGAGTGAAATTTTATTTATATTGAATTTAATTAAATAATTATTATACTACTAATAAGTAGTAGAATATACATTCGTGGATGTAATATATTTATTGCTAAATTTTCTTTATTTTTGGAAAACTGATTATCTAACTGATTATAATAGCATTGTATGAAAAATTCCATTCAAAACGTTAGGTTTTTGAATAAAGTGAAATTTCACTTGAAAAAATTTCTCCCGATTCAAAAAAAAAAAATGTTCAAAGTTGCATAGCACTCCAAAGACAATAGAGATTTACACCTGAAACCTTAAGCTCCAAAATCTGTGACACCCGGGCCGTTATTGTCATGCAAAACCGCCCTGAAAGGGCTAAAAAGTCGAGCACGCGAGAAAAAGACCACAGTCAGCGACAACAAAGGCCGTGTACAAATTGAAAAAATGATACAGTATACAGAAAAGTGAGAATGGCTCCACTTGAACATTTCCAAAGTCAGTCGAAAATCGAGTATTGCACAAACGCAAGAGAAAATCCTACGGGCTTACGAATTTGATGGCATGCATAATATTATACGGGTTATGCATAAGAGTGCGTTTGCATCAACCGTATCGCGCATCCATTAGACCGAAGTTCTACTCGTTTCGCTGGGGGGAATAATTCAACTGCGACGAGAGTCGAGAGCTCGTTGGTGACGTGCATTTGGGGAAAATGAAACAAAAGTCCAGAAATATGTCCTCGGTGCTTGCGAGATTGATGCGCGAGGTGAATTCGCAGGTGGAAAAGCGCAGAATTTCTTTGTAAATACTGAGCTCGTTATACCGTGTTTAGATACCTATTTTTTTTTAGAATCGCACTTTTCAAAATTATAATATGTTCCATAGTAAAGGAGGGACAGCCTCATTCTATAATAAGTTTTCCTATGTTAAAATATCATTTTAAATGATCCTACGTATGTAGTAAATCACGCGCAGTACGTACGAGTCTACGGGGATAGTTTTGGTTGTTATAAAGTGAGAATTTTTAAATTAATACCCTTTGGAGGACATCGCAGAGCTATACTAGTTTGTGCAAGTTTTCGGGTTTATGAATGTTTCAACGGCAGTTTACGAAATGAATATAGAGTATTAAGATAAATACTCACAACTATTAATTCTCGTATTCAGTGCATTCAAAAGTTTAGGTAAGTACTCGACGTTACGTATATTATAATCTTTAATGCGCTAATTTGTGAAGCCAACTTTTAAATTCCAAACACGTAAGTATCACGTAAACATTATCGTCTGTTACTTTGCAAATCAGTATTACCGTATTTCATTCGAGAGCAAAATATATTAATAAATATATAAATCGAAAATCGATAATTCACAGTATTCAACGCAATAAACATCCGTAAACATCTCAATGGACCACCACGACTCACTAAACTGACAATCAGACAGTTTTGAGGAAAAAAATAGTCGACGAACCGCGCTCGCTCCACTAAATCCACAACGAAATCGTCCCGATATAAAACGAACCCCCAACCAATTCCAGGCGAGCACTCGTACGGAAATGCACACAATAAGAGCACTCGGAAAGGAAAGAAAAAGTTAAAGCTCTCGCGCAGCTTTCTGACGTAAGGTGCGGCGCGGACGGTGTAACGCAGCGACGGCGGCGGCGGATTACCGTTACAAAATGTTTAATATTGCAGAGCACGGACTTTCTTTCTCTCTCTCTCTCTTTCTCTCTCCCTTCAGTCGGATGCATATATATGCTCGCGCGATTGGTCAAAGGAAATTCTTATATCCGTGAATTCCAGCTTTTATCCACTTTCGTCTTACTTCCGCCGATGCGCCCGACTTAAGTACATAAGACAAGGGCAAAAGTTCGCAGAAATAGCTGCACAGTGGAATTTCCGCGACCCCGACGGAATTTTTACCCCACACGTGTATGTGCGACGTCACACGTATACATATATATGGGTAAGTATAGCGCGTCAAACGGATCGGGAATTCGATATAGGAGAGAGTTTCGTCGGTGGGCCGGGAAGGTCTGGCCAAGTAGTTGCGCACGAGCTATGAGACGATTTCTATCGACATGGAAACAAAAGTTACGGACCGCGTGAGTTTGGAGTCGGTGTCTGCAACGTGAACCCGAAATCGACGATTCGCATGTTGAGAAAGAGGTTATAGAATATTCGAATATTTTAATATGGAGTGTTGATATCGGCGAGAAAATCCTTATAGCATCTCAATAATTATATTCTATGTGAGAAAGCTTATGTATAATTTTATTATAATTATTGACTTATTGGTAGAAATCATTATAATTATTTACTTATTAGTATAAATCATTATAATTATTTTCTTATTAGTAGAAATCATTATAATTATTTACTTATTAGTATAAATCATTATAATTATTTTCTTATTAGTATAAATAATTATAAATATGGAGTAAACTGTGGATGAGTTTATAATTTGGGTGATGATCCTCGCGAACCAATAAAAACACTTGTAATCAAAAGGCCGACGTTTCGGACGTTTATTTGAACATACGTCCCTCTTCAGGACCTAAAATTATTAATAATCTTTATATACTGTTATGTACATGTAAAAAAAATGTTCAAATAAACGTCCGAAACGACGGCCTTTTGATTAAAAGTGTTTTTATGGGTTCGCGAGTATCATCACCCAAATTATAAATAATTATAATTATTTACTTTAGTTTGTTTTAATAAAATAAGGATTAATTATTTATTTAGCTTATATAAAGCTGAACATATTAAATGCGCGATGCTTTGTTGTTTATACGGACGAGATTTACATGGAAATCTAATTAATATTTTTCCAAAAAATTAAGGTACGCAAATCGAACGGCGAACAAATACGCGCTATCACTAAAAAATTTTTTAATAATTTCGCTGCAACAAACCAAAATACTTTTTTGTTCAACTGATTACAAGCGATAGCTGCAGGAATTAAAGCTGTTTTGAAAAATGCCACAGTCAAAGCTTAATACATACATCTGCTCTTCCATGTAATCCACAAACACAACGTTTACTAAAATTTATCAAATATAATATCGCTACCTTTCGCATAAAAGTAAAACGAATTCGAGGCAGTGGGCGGTAGCTTAATATAAGCACACGGGTGGAGAAAAATTTGGCAGTGTTCACACCGCATGATTATATGCGTAAGATTATATATGCATATGTGTATAAGGCTTTGGATATCGCGAGGCGCGGCAGCGTCTTTTATTTTCTCTCAAAACACAAATTGCGCGCGCCAAGCTGGAAGAGGGAAAATATTAGCTCGGGGAAAAATGAAATTGAAGTAGCGAGTTCTTGGGAGAATTTCCCTCTTTAAGGTGAATTACGCCGGTGTTTCTTTCTTTAATATAGTATCGCGTGGCCACCGCCGCTGCCGCTGTGCGCTTTGTAAAAAATTTATGAAAACTCGCTCCGCGGCCCAAACATTCCACGTAGAAATAAAAGCTAAATTTTAAAGTATTGTGGAAATTTTATTGCTAAAATTGTTAGGGAATTCTTCGTAATAGCCATTTCCCAATACTTGAAATATATTTAAAAAATTTTTTGAAAAAAAATTATCTGAATAAAATATATGGATTGTGGGAAAATGATCATTAGCAACCATTTTCTAACATCTTTAGCAATGAGATTTCTAGAATTTTTAAAAAAGTTTATCCATACTTTTATTTCTACGCAGCCTTCGCCTGAGTTCTTCGCCTCTCCGCACGGTATACCTCGTTACACTCACATTTCATAATATATACGGATAACCACTGCGAAACGGCGTCAAAAATTATTTTGGAAGTGTACACGTGGTGATTCGGGTCGAGCGAATACCCCCGAACGAGATAAACAATTCAACAAAAAAAAAGAGGTAAACACGTTGCAAATTTCAGCGCGGACTTTTTTAAATTTTCCATGTTTAACCGCTGAATGGCAGTCGAAAAAACTTAGGCCCCAAAATGTTTTCTTTTCATATTCCCTGGAACTCCAGCTCGGTTGAAGAAAGGAATGAAAGCAAAAATCCCGTGTGGATTTTACATGTCAAGCAGCCGTGATTCCATTCATCAAGAAGTCGTTAGTGCTCGCATCAAAGTGTGGAGAGAAGAAACGAAAGCCTCCCCACACACTCGATCGCGTTTATACCGTTTCCCCAGTGCGCAAACCTCTAGAAAGGATAAAAGCGAAACATCTGCCCTGGTAGTACAACTCGACTTGTAAGGTCAAAGGATGAAGAAGCTGCAGCGCTGTATAAGGCTGTGCGAAAGCTCACTCGGAGATCAAACGAGATTTGCGTCTCGGCGTAAAGTCTGAATCAGGATGGTGAGAGTACCTGTAGGATTTCAACACGAGCCTCGACTGAATATTTTAAAAGTATTGGCAAAACTCTAATATTTCGGATTTAAAATTAGGACTGAAAGCATCCGTAAAAAATGTAATATATTCTCTTCTATAAAAAAATGCGTCTACTATTAAAGTGTTTAAAATAGAACTCGTATTCTCGCGATTTATATATCAAATCTTTGTTTAAACCGAGGCATGTTCCGATAAGAGTTTCTTTTATATAAAAATTTCTCATTTTAATCGAAACTCGCTCAACTTGGCTGGCCTACAGTTGAGTTTTCCTAGAAGTTCAAGATCTCGAGATAATGTGCCATCAATAAGAAACTAAAACTCTCAGCGCAGCAACTCAAGTCTCGTACGTGCAAAAGTGCGAAAAATAAAGGAGTGTGTATGATCCACATCGCTCCTTCCATTCTCTACTTTATTTCGTCAACGCGTTCGTTTTCTACTTCCTCGGCCGTGCGAGGTTTCTTTTGTGGGAACGCTCGGCCGAGTCGTTAATTAGAGCCGAGTCCAAATCCTCGCTCGATCGGGCCTCTTTCTCTCTCTCACTCTCTCTCTCTTTCTCTCCCATTGAAAATGCAGCTCCGCGGTCACTTTTTCTTTTATTTTCCTCCTTTCCGCCTCCTCTTAATCTCATTCTCTCTGTTATTTCTTCCCCTTTGTTTTCCTTCTTCCTCTGTGTTTTTTCTTCCTTCTCTCAACCCCTTCTCTCTCTCGTTTTACTTGCTTTGTTCCTCTCGTCACACATGCGGGAACCGCATTGTTCCGAGTGAAATCTTATCAGCGCGACTATACGACGCTTCCGAGATTCCGCGAGATTATTGAAAAGCCAAGCTCGAGTCATGTCGCTCTCGGCAGGTGAGAGGCAAAAAAGGGGAGGGGGAGTATAAAAATTGAATGTTCGAAGGGAGAAAAGAATCAATCGACTTTGTAATTAAAGTGAAAATACCGTCTATATGTGTATATGCAGTCTGTTCTCGCTAAATCGATTGATTTCAATTCTGTACTCTTCTACCCATACTACAGAAATGATGGCTTCATTTATTATTTAAAATTGAAAGCTCAGAGTACAGTGCCAGTAAATAGATATCAATCTGATACTGTACAACAACTGACGTGCGCTGAATTGTCATATAACCCAATATATCCCAAGTTTATGTCTTCAACAGTATCGATATACACCATCATCCAGACATTTTCACATCAATTAAGTACAAACGCAAAAAGCACTCTATTCGGGCGCACTCAACTTTTCATCCCCCATATCTCATGCAACGGGGCAACAATCGACTACCGCCTGACAAAACGAGGCCATGCAGAGTGTTCTATTTGTTCTCAATTATAGTCCAACTAGTGCGTAGTGCCGCTGGTGCCCAGCATCTGCTCATCGGATCGGCAACAGACGCGATAACAGTTCCCTCAGCGACCGCTACGCAACGCAGATAATGGATTAATACAAGCATAGAAAAGCAGTTATAGTACCTCGGATCTCGCCAAACAAGATGACGACGGCGACGATGCGATGAAAGGATCGAGAGAGAGAGAGAGAGAGAGAGAGACTCCCAGGAGGCTGCGACACTAAAAAGGAAATACAGGTTATATGCCTTTTGGGCACAAGACTCGCAACCACGGATATTTAACTTTATGCCATTCAGCTCGTATTCCTTTTGAACTGTGTGCATGGGACTTCCTCCCGTACTGTAAGAGGGTGCATATAAGACAGTGGGTTAGGACGATAAGTAGAGACGGTTTATCTCGTAGCTCTCGCGGAAGCTTCCTCCATCTGGCCGCATTCGCACATGTAGCAGTAAAGATAAAGCCTCGGACCGGTAAATTTCGCTTAGAGGCTGTTTCTACTCTCACATGCTTTTCCTTAATAGTTCCGGCCACCGCACCGAGCGCTGGAAAAATTTCACGCCGATAAATACCCGTTCGAGCTATTCCCCGATTTATTTATAACCGTTTCGTACACAGTGAGCCCTTATAGCTAACTACCTTCGAATTACATGGTTTTCTTTTTTATTACAATTGTAATGTAAAAGATAATTTCAATATCTTCATTGAACGATTTTTGGAACGAGCTAAGAATGATTATTGCGAATGGAATAAGAAGGATTTGCTTAGAACATCGTTTGTTTCTGACCAAGCCGATATACTGCAAAATGAGAGTTGTTTTTTTTTTCAGGAAATTTCGGTATCGATGTCCTCTAATAAATGTTTGCAACGAGCGATAAATGCCGCACGGGATCTTTTATGTGTGCGCACGAATGATCTGACGCTCGAAAGAGAGATTAAAGGGAGGAGAAAAATGTGCGCTGCGCTGTGTAATTTCGATAATTCCTGGTTTCCGATTGCTGTTGGATGCCTATGCACACTTCCGCGTATATGCATATGTTGGACATTCGAATACCTGCGATATTATTTTGTTAATTATTTACGGCTGGCCCGTAGTTTGATAATGAAAATTAGCACGAGCTCAGACAATCGATAATGTATTTAATTAGAAGCCCCTGGTTGGTATTGTGATTGTGGATTACAAAAATCAGTCTTTGATGTTAAAATTGTAAATATAGAATCTGTATTTTCAAAAAGAACAATGTAAGAATTAATATAGCATGAAACGCAAGGACATGGTTGATAATTAATAACGTACTCGATAATAATCAATTAAAATTTTTGCGTTAAGAGTAAGTTTACCGTTTTATTTATTATTTACTAATAGTATCTTGCGAAGGGTTTTAAAGGATCCATTGCGAGTGATATTGCGTGTAGAGGTAATCGCGCTCTTGAGGTATGAATATTTCAAGGCTCATCAAAAAGGGACGGCTCGGTAGTAAAGAGAAAAATTGATCATGCTGCCGCCAATTGATTACTCAAAAGTCGTATTAAAAAGGTACTAGGTAATTACTTTTTAATGTTTGCCGGGTATATACACCCGTTGAAATGGAGTCCGCGCGAACTCAACTTTATATTACCTCGACTTTCCTTGTCAACTGTCCATTAGTTCGCTGAAGTAGCAGTCGTGGCTACTCTTCTTTTCTCTTTTCTTATGGGAGAGGGAGACAGGAAAAAAAAACAGTCGGTAGTTGCATTAGTAGAATCCTCTTCCCTACGTGTTTGCCCTGAACGAGTGAATTATATTTTATTGGAAGCCAAGGGAAGGGAACATTTTAATCTTGCGCTCTTGAGTCACCGTAGGTCCCATCTTTTTGTTCTCTCTGTCGCTTTTGTCGAGGTTTGATTTTTTAATCCTCAGTGATGCATGAAAAGTAGCTTTGCCAGTTCATGAAATTACCAGATTTTCAAGCACTGTAATATTCCGGAGAAATGCGACGAAAAGACAAATTGGGAATTAGTTATAGGAAAATATAGACTGTTGGGCTGTTATTCTTTTAAAGCTTTATCTTCTACGTGTGCATGTTGCCAAGTCAGTTTTCTCCGCGAATTTTTGATGAATCAAGCTATTTGCCAATAATGTTATAAAGTAGACACAAAACGTCAAATTAAAGTTGATGTAATAATGTTTAATTTAAGAAGCTTAAGTAAGACCAAGTATTGTAGATCAAGTGATAGGCAGACAAATCCACTAGGTCATCTAGATACTATTTCGTAACAGCCTCTAAGCATCATAACCTGCTTAAAATCATTAGTAGACGATTTTCTAAAGAGTAGAACAAATCATGTGTGTCTTAATTCAAGAAATTGCCACTAGTTATAGACTTGTAATTATCTCCTATATTATATTACTGAACTGATGAAGTATTTATCACCTAAGTGTACACACCGTAAAACTTTGGAACTAATAAGGGACATTGCATAATACATCAATCTATTATCAAAGAAGAGGTAGAATGTTAAGTATTTTAAAGTAATTAGTATTCATAACTTAATGGGTATAGCGATCTTAACGTGCTCTCTAAAAGAAAAATAATCCATCAATTCAAACTTTACCCATAAAAACATTTTTGCTAACCAATTTCAGGAGATCTGGTTTTCCACCATAAAGTAGCTCTTCAAACTCTACACGACCAGTTTAATTTTAAGTAATGACTGCAATCACTCTTTTGTGCATCAGGGAAAATATTAAAAAAGATATACATGCTCGTAGCGATAGCACATCACTCGCGTGGCTCCACGAATCCAATAAGTAATTAAAAAGAAGCAATACCAAGAATGTTTTCCAGCATAAGAGTTGGCGTCGATCGTTTGAATGAAAAAAAAATGGAAGCTGCAAAAAGCAAGCAAGCGCCTCTCTCTTTCGCGCGTGTACAGCTTACACGTTATAAAAAAGTTTTGATGAAAAAAAAAACACAAAACCAGAATCCCCGCTCACAGGCGAAAAATAAAAGAGAATACCTTTCGTAATATTGGTCCAGTACTGAGATTAAATTTACTTTTATGCGCCGAGGTGCACAGTCGTGGAAACATTTGCTTGGAGAATTCATCTCCATTTAAATTGTAGTACCGCGGCGAATACGCAAAAAAAAAAGAAGCAAAGGCAACGGCGCGGCTACAGCTGACTGCTTTATAGAGGAATAACGAATTAAATTGCTTGCATAGGATCCGAGGTAAGCGCTTGCGGTTCGTATATATCGAGAGGGAGCCCTTGGATCAATCGAGCGTACACACACACGCGCACACACTGCACACATATAGAGAGACGCACGCATAGGATACAATCCGCGACGAAGTACTGGAGGATGTATAATCCAGCGGACTTGATACGCGCCAGGTAAATCAGTCGGTGGTGTACGAGAAGTTCGTGCAGGAATCTTACTGATTGAATTTGTACTGCTGCCTTCCATCGCCCCCCCCCCCCCCACACACACAACTCGTTCCCCCTCCCGTTCCCTCGGTTAGTACAGATACTATGTATACAACTAAGCTAGAAGTTAGTATATATATATAACCTATACATATATACCAGCGGCAACTTCGACCGTCCGTCCGTCTGTCTGTCTGTCTTTAGAATGTATCTACTTCTCTCTCTCTCTCTCTCTCTCTCTCTCTCTCTCTCTCTCTCTCTCTCTGTGTGTGTGTGTGTGTGTGTGCGAGATAGAGAGAGAGAGAGAGGAAACGTTTCGCATGGTTTAACGCACACTCATATGTATGGAGAGCCGGTAGCTGTGGGAATTCGTTAGGAATATAAGTGGCATTTGGTACGTGCACTTGAGGATTCGAGAAGCGCTTGATCGATGTTTGCTTTGCCAGGCAATTCAAGTGTTTAGCGACTGCTTTTTTTTCTACCTCCTTTTGCCGGATTCGATTCTGCGGCCCGAGGGAATCAACGTGGCTTGGATTGTTCGTGAAGGTATTTGGCCTTTTCCTGAAATCACGGGACTCGAAGTTGTTATTTTAGTTGAATATATTCCTAAAATTATAATATGGCCTAGTGCACTTAAAACTGCAGAGATAGTGCCAATACATGAAAAGGGTGATAAGCACTTAGCAACTAATTATAGACCGATCTCGTTAATATCTAACCTAGCCAAAATTTTTGAACATATAATTCATAAGAGGTTACTAAGTTTTTTAACTGAATGTGATATAATAAATAATAAACAATATGGTTTCACTGATGCCTTAGGTTATCTATCCAACTATATTATTAATGGATTAGATAAAAATCAGAAAATAATAGCAAGTTTCCTCCACCTAGTCAAGGCATTTGGCACAGTAAATCATCAAATACTATTGGAGAAACTGGAATGCAATGGAATACGCGGAGTAACTTTAACGCTGCTACATGACTATCTGACAAACAGAACACAAGTAGTCAGAATAAATAATATTAAAAGTGAAAGACTTAGCATAAAGTGTGGTGTACCACAAGGTACAATATTGGGACCGCTACTTTTTATCATTTACATTAATGATCTTCTAACTCTGCTACCAGAAAATAATAGTATTTCGTAAGCTGATGATACAGTTATTATAAGTACGGGATATACATGGAAACAAACTGAACTTCAAATGAATAACTACTTAAAAAAAGTTTACAATTGGATCAATGGGAATCAACTTACGCTGAACATATCTAAATCTGTTTTTTATGACTTTTGGATGCTACAGTGACAGTGTACCGGAAAACGTGGTAATTAAAATTGATAATGAAGAACTAAGAAGAGTAGAAGATACGCAATACTTAGGGATAATACTGGACTGTAACATGAAATGGGACAAACAGATTACTTACATAATAAAAAAGACTAGATACTTGATTTTCATTCTAAAAAAATTATCCAAAATAATGGATTATAAAAGTTTACTGACAGTCTATTACGCTTTTTTCCATAGTATAACTACTTCTGGAATAGTAGCATGGGGTGGTGCATATAATAATGTCACGAATATAATTGAGAATATACAGAATAGGTTAATTAAAATAATAACTAAAGGCAAAACAATATGATAACATACCACTAAAATTAAAAGATAGTTTTAAACTAGAATCTTTACTGTTTCATTGTGGTAAGTTAAAAGACAAATATATCAAGTCAAACAGTAAGACTAGACAAAAAAATATAGCACAGCCAAAAATTAACAAAACTATAAGTACAAAAGATAGTGAATTTGTTGCAATCAAGTTATTTAACAAATTACCCAATAATCTAAAAATTCTATCTTTGACCAAAAAATCATTAAAAGATAAGCTAAAAATTTGGATTAAGAAATTAACTTAATTCTAATTAAAATTGATTTATTATATTCGAAAGGAATAATATTGTTACTAGAATACAAAATTCTATAAAACTGTTACACACTCACAGAGCCTAATATGATTTGTTTTTGTTTTTTAGTTATAAGTATTAATAGTTTTAAGTTCAAATTTTATATAAGGGTGATGGGATAGTACCAGAACTATGTACAGGTAATTTAATTCACCTCTATAGCATATAAGTTCTTCAAATATTGTGATTATATTTTGAATGTAACGGTATGAAATCTGGTAAATAAATAAATAAAAATAAAAAAAATTCAGTTTATTGACGTTTATAGCGGTTTTGAATTCTATAGGATGGGATTGAATAAAATGTTTGCTCGAATGTAGGCGTATTTTAATGTTTTGAAATAGCGCGGATACTTATCTTTTAATATTCTGACGATGAAAAAAAAAGTTCTAAAAAAAAAGAGTGCATAGATTGACGTAGTATGGTTTTTCAGAGAGCGATTTTTCATTAGAGTTCTCGAGCTTTGTGAAAAAAATTCTGCATACGATTATGTTTACTTTAGAAAAAATACCATCGTGCGTGATGCATGCAAACACATATTACTCTAGTACAAAATCAGGAAAAATTCCGTAAGTGTAGCAGGTAGGTGCTTCAATTTACGCGCTACATTATGAATGAGTCCAAAATAGCATTAAAAAAATTTTTTAATATACCCGTTGCACTCTCTAAATTTAAAGTAGTGAAAATTTCGCTGATTTCGTCAGTAAAAATTAATTTACTGATAAACTAGTTATTTTAACTGAAAAATCAGTTAAATATTCACTGCATTTTCAGTGGTTATTCATCTACTGAAAAATCAGTCAATAATTCACTGATTTTCCAGCGAAATCTTATCCTGCACTGACAATTCAATGCATTTGTAACTGATTTATCAGTCAAAATTAAATATGACAAATGTAGAATTAATAGAAGTAGTTGTTCATGGAGATAATTCATCATGGAAAAGAATCAACAAAATAATTTGCTTAACACACAATATCAACCAAGGAATTTATTTCGATCGAGAAGTTAATGCTTCTTAAAACGGCTTTTAGAGGTTAGAATTCGTTTTTCATTTATATCTCGAAAACTCCTCTAGCAAAAAGGACCAAATTGTTTGTCATTCCTATCAGAAATCGATACTTTCATATCTGTAAGAAAATTTTATAAATAAATCTCATTTTTGAGGTTAAAATTCGTGTTATTTTTTGTTATTATCTGAGAAACTGTTAGAGTGAGTGCTACACGGACAATATTACGTTTTCTACAGGAAAATTGACTTTTAGTTATCTATTGATAGATATACTTTTTAAAATGGTAGATTTTAAAAACGTCCAAATATCCGGAATTCCTAGAAGGTATTTTGACTTTCTGTTATACAGATATCAGAAAGTCGATACTTTCTTGGAGTGCCAAAAAATTAGTCTTTAGGAAACACTATAGAAAAAAGTACAACAGTCTATCGAGAATGTTCTTTATTTATTTATAATTAATTTAAAAAATTATAAGCAATATTAAATTATGT
>UELV01141936.1:0-11185 GCA_900490015.1 Megastigmus stigmatizans | reverse complement strand
AATACAAGCCCGCATTACGTGTCACGTGTGAGAAGACAGCCGACGAACAAATGCAATACCTATAGGTATACTTATAGCGCTCAGCCGCTTGCCCGTCCGAAAACTTGGACAACGCAGTGAGCGTCTATGTTTTCAGCTAAACGAGTAGTGCAGGAAAGGTTAGGCGCACTCTCCTTCCCGTTCCCCGGTGCTTCTGCCGTAGCGCGAAAGCTCCGCCTACTCTCTCCTCAGTTGCCGGCGCGGTAACGGCGGCGGGAGCTGATTGGCTGATTTTCTAAATTTTCAATTGCCTATAACTCTAAAATTATGCATTTAATCGGAAAACGGGAAAGTTACGTATGGCTTAGAATTTTCTCCTCTATCCGGTGGATCCTTTTGCGGCATAGATATAGAGACAACCTGTATGATAGTTGAAAATTTCTAAATTTTTTCACTTTTTTTCGTGAAAAACACGCCATATTTTTTTCAAGAGGGTTTTAGCAAAAAATAAGTCTCACCATTCAAAAGAACAGGTTAAAATACGCCGGATAAGATCTTTTTGAATTATTGTCATTACATTTTCCTTATGAAAAAAATTCATAAATTTGAAACTTTCCAAATTTTTTAACTTTTTGTTGGGTTTTATATTTTGCAATAAATCCGTTGGAATATTATTCAATATTGGAATATTTTTATTAGAATAAATGAGAGGTACAAACTGTCGATTAATTAACGCAGCCGAATCGACACGTGTGTGGCTGCCGACTGGCGTCACAGTGCTCCCCAGTGAGAGACAATGAATCTCCCCACTCCTCGTCTTAACCCATAGATACCACAGTCTCCCCCACTTATTATAAGGATACAAAAGTAAACATACTATCTCACTTCGACTAATTTATCGCAATACGATCTATATATTTTTTTGTTGTTGTATTCGCTTAGATCTTCGGAGAGTGGATGGCTCTGAATTATCGAGCAACGAATCTTGTTGGTTTACATCAGTATTTTTAGAGTGTGATATTCTGACATCTTCAGCACATTCCCGCATCTGATTGCTGTGCCTTTTCCAAATCGTATTAGGCGAAATTTCGACTAAATATGTGACTCCTGCAACAAGCTCTTGTACAATCCGTCCTTTTACCCATGACTCTTTCGACTTCCCTCGATAATCCGTTACCATAACTTCATCTCCTATCTCAAACGAAGCATTTTTTTGCCCCCATAATTACGAATTTGCCTACCTTGTGCCCAGTATACATTCTCTTTAGCTTCGCATGGTCGTAATAAGGAAAAAATGCGGAGTTGTGCGATAATCCAGTAAAAAGTGATTTATAGCATCTTTCAAATTAAACCCATCTTTATCCCTGTAAACGTTCGAAAGTTGTCTGTTACTATGTGAATTGGATAGCCAAAACGCGTGAATAAATTATTAAAAATTTGAACCGTCTCTGGTTCGGACATATTTTGAACTACAAAAGCTTCCGGCCATTTGGAGTGACTGTCAACAATAATTAACACCATTTTATTGCTAATTGGACCGAGAAAATCAGCGTGTATTCGATGACATGGCATCGTTGGCCATACCCATGGATTTAACGGTATTTTTATTGGTTTTTTCTTTGTCTGTAAACAGGCTACACAAGATCGCGTTATATTTTCTAAATCAGCGTCTAAGCTTGGCCACCACACAAATCCTCGCGCTAAAGCTTTCATTTTGCAAATTCCAAAGTGACTAAAATGAAGTTCTTTTAATATTAGTCCTTGCAACTTTTCGGGTATAACCACCCTATGTCCCCATAAGACGCAATTACTTTCAATTGATAGGGCGTCTCTTTTACGCCAAAAAGTTTTAAGGAATTCGTCACTCGGTTCTTTTTCAAGGCATCCATCTTTACATAGAGATATAACTTTACATAGGATTTTATCCTCTCGCGTACATTTTTGAACTGCTTTCCAATCGAGGCTAGCAAAATCGTATGATTTAATAGCATTTATAAATACATTTTGTTCATCCTCTGCTAAAGAGAGTTTATTTATATTCAACATTTTGCAATTTACCGGTAATCTACTTAGCCAATCCGCAAAATTATTTATTCCCTTTATTGAAATTATTTTATACTTGAAAGCCGATAAAAATGCCGCTCATCTTTGTAATCGCGCTGCTGCTATCGTAGGAATTGATTTATCTGGACACAAAATTCGTACTAATGCCTTATTATCTGATTGCAATATAAATTCAACTCCAAATAAATATTCAAAAAAAAAATTTAACTCCGAATACAATCGCTAGTCATTCTCGATCTAATTGTGAGTAATTTTGCTCACTTGCGTTTAGTATTCGAATCGCATACTGAATTGGGTGATCATTTTCTTCGAGCTAATACGGCCGAAATCCCATACGGAGAAGCATCGCATGTTAATACTAACGGTTTGTTAGGGTCAAAATGGACAAGCATTTTATCTGAAGTTAATATCTTTTTTATGTTTACAAATGTCATTTCGCAATCATCTGTCCACTTAAATCCATTTCGTTTATCTAAACATTTGTACAACGGTTTTAATTTAGTTGCTATATCTGATATAAACTGACTGTAGTAATTTACCGACCCAAGAAAACTTCGTAGCTGTGATATATTCATAGGTCTAGGTGCATTTCGAACAACAACCTTTATGTTTTCCTCAATAGGATATATTCCAAACTTATTTATTCTATAGCCTAAATATTCAATTTCTTTCGTAAAAAATTTACATTTTCTTAAATTAACTTTTAATCCTGAATTATTTAATCTTTTCAAAACTTTATACAACCTATTAAAGTGCTCTTTTGCGTCACTGGCTGTAATGACAATATCGTCAATTAATACTGCTACTCCTAGAATACCGATTAATAACGTCGTTATTTTTCTTTGAAATGAACCAGGCCCCGTAGCCACTCCGTACAACATTCTTAAACATGTGAATAGTCCCATATATGTAGATATTACCATGAATTTTTGTGAATCTTCGTCTAAGGGAATTTGGTTTAGCCTCCGAAAAATCAATTATCGTATGTTTTTCGCCCCCAGCTAGTATTGAAAAAACTCGATCGGTAGTAGGCAATGAAAAGTGATCAATAATTAGATACTCATTTATAGTTATTTTAAAATTACCTACAATGCGTATTGATCCATTTTTTTTCAGAATTGGTATTATCGGTATACCCCACTCGCTGTATTCTATCGGTACAATGATCGAGTTATCCTGCGTTTTAATTCGGTCTCCACTTTCGATTTTAATGAGAATGCTACTTTATATGGCTGTATAAATTTTGGTTTTGCATCCGGTTTTAGTTCTAATTTTAAAAATCCTTTGTTAAAAAATCCGAATCCAGGCTCAAAAACATTTTTTGAATTTTGTTTGCATAATTTTTAATTTATCATCAATATTATAATTATCTATTTTATTTAATTGTTAAGCTACATTTTTACTACCAAAATTTATAGGCCACATATTTAAGTTTTATAACTATTCACGGCCTATCAATGGATTGCCCCCTTTTTCAATGACGTACAATATTTGATTTTCTATTAATTTATCACGATTAATCGAAACTATAATAAAACCGACAGCTGGAATTATTTGCTTATCGTATGCTTTTAACAATATTTTAGATTGGTTTAATGGAATGTTTGAAAAATACTTTTGATACATTTCATACGAAATAGCTGAAATTAACGCCCCTGTATCTACTTCCATTCTAAGCGGAACATTATTTACTAAAATGGTTTCGAAATGCGGTGATACATTTTTATTACCATCTGAATTTACGACATAATTTTTTATCATATAAAGATCACTCGAATAACGATGCTCCTCTGATTCCATATCAATTTTTGAAAACTCATCCGCTAGCGTAGCATCTGAAATTTCAATGTCCATATTGTCAATAGCTTTTACTATACTATTTCCCGCATTATTTTTGCTAGGACACCTTTTATAAATGTGGCCCTGTTTTCCACAAACGCTGCAAAATTTGAATCGCAAGGAACATTGAGATTTCAGATGACCGCGCTTACCACAACAAAAACACGCTTTCGACGAAAGCTCCGCTTTCTCGCTTCTATCTACGCGTCTCCCAGGTGTGTTTACTTGCGAATTACGCTGCCTTGTGTACGATGGCGATCTTCTCCTGGCTTGATTACCATCACGCGATGTATATCGGAATTTTCCAGACTTCTGAATACTATGAAATTCCGTATCTGTTTGAATTGAATCGTTTTGTGCAGATCGTTCTGTTTCTTGTTGCGTTGTTGCTATTTCCACCATTTTTGCCAAGTCAATTAATTTTGTTAACGTAGTGTCGCTTGATTGTTTCAATAATTCATACTTCATCATTTTATTGCAGACTCCTACGATTAATTGGTCTTTTATATTATTTTCTACTTCCGTCTCGGTGAATTTACGTTTTCGTGCTAATTTTTTCAATATTAATATATATTCTTGAATTGTCTCATTTTGTTTTTGCTTCCGGTTTCTAAACGCAATTCGTTCCACAATAAAATTTTTTTCTGGCTCATACATTTCTTGTAATTTTTTTTTCAGATTTTCATACGACATTTCAAGTACATTTGTTGTACAATATTTTTTGAGTTCTGCAAATATTTCCGCCGAAAGTCTAGTTAGGAGAAAAGGAGTTTTCTTATTATCTGTTATATCACTTAATGTTATAAATGCATCAAAATAATTTATTAATAATTTAATTTATACTATATATGGCCTAGAGAAAATATGTACGGAGTATTATATTATCAATAATTTTTTGTAAAAATTATAAGGAACTTTTTCGATAAGCTCATTAATACTTTTTCTGGTGCATATTTTTACGTGTAATATTTGTAACTGCACTGTAATGGCATTTAGATGGCATGCGTGCAGCATCTGAAATAATTCATAGATGGTAGCACAATTATTACATTCAGGCGGTACGCGTGCAGCCACGCGTGCGATGTCAGTGTATGCCACATGCTGTTATCGGGGATATATAGAATTTATAGACGTAAAATAACAAAGAAATGTAGATTTTAATTATTTGATGAAAAATTTGAAGATTCTGCTATTTTACATGTTCACTTTTTCGACAAACGGGGAACGGGATGTTATTCTGCGGGAAATTTGCTATCTGAATAGATAATAAAAAAAAATCGAAATTTTCGAAATTTTAACCCAGGCTTGTCCACTTAATTTGCCTGGGGAGATTTAGGAAAATGGGAACTACAAAATGATTTTATTGTCCAAATGTTTCATAAAATAAGAAATGATTTTTTTATTATAATATAGTATACACGGATTATAAAATAAATGAATCATTTTTGGGATTCATCCGTAGCAAAAGCAGACACTTGTCACATACTAAGTATATCATACCACTCATAAAGGACACAGATACACCCTTAAAAACTTAGAAAAATGGGTATAGAAGCGCACTCTAAATAGAAGATTTTAAAATTAAAAACCCTTATAAGAATTCTACGATTCAATCTCTCCATTGCTAAATGATTAAAAACTCCTTTTAAATAAATAAGCTGACATGAGAAAGAAAGAAAGTCTTTTTGGAGGGAAATGTTCACTGGGTATATATTTATATCATTCCTGATTTTTTCTGTGGTATGCGAGTGGTTTAACTTACTTATGACTTCTAAATTAAAATAAAAAGGATTATTATTATTAGATACACCATCTTAAGCTGTTGTTGAACTTTCAGTCTTTTGGTCAGTAATGGACAGAACTACTTGAAATATTAATTCAATAGCCACCTATTACCTAAAACAAAAAAAAAAGCAAACTAAAAATAGGATTATATTTCACATATTAGCTGAAGCGATGATCGATGGAATAATATTTCAGTTCGCAGGAATTTAAATATTCCAAAAAATCATTTTTGTATTCTAATCCATTATCTTGCCAAAATATAAATACGGAATTTCTTACAAAGTCGAGTTATAGTTATAAAATTTTTCAAAATCTCCTCTAACAAGCTTCAATATTTTTTTGTTTTAGTACATAACAACACCTCTGTACTACGCTAAATAATGATTAACCCAACGCACTGCTATATCAGAATTCTAAAGATGATGTAGTGACGTCATCTATCTCTGAGCACTGTCAAATCGAACGTAGCATCGTCACTGAGGATTTTGTAATCCTTTGCTCGTAATACTAGTACCTGACGATTGAGATTGCTTGCAAGACTAGCCAACCATGCTTGTAAGTTTCCTCAAGTTCAGCCGAACCTTGAGCGTACCAACATCGCCATTCGCAACTGCAACTTACTCCAGGCTCTCGGTTTACTCAACGTTGCGATGTCCTTAAACATCAGCTACATGTTCAAGTTTGCTAATTCCTTCTCAGGCTTCGAGAGATTAACATTTGAACGGGCTTTATGTCAGAATGCTGAACCTCTTTAAGATCATATATTATGACTTTCCTGGGGATCTGCTATGCGACATAAAGCCGTTGGTCCTAAATATCTGTCAAGAAACCGGTAATATGGACACGTCTCTAAGGACGAATCAATTGTCAAAATTGAATCAAGACGACCTGTACAATCTGGTGAATATGCGGTCTTTGCTGGTTTGGTAATGGGATCAAACTTAGAACGTTCGCTTAGAACGTAGGCTGGACAATTTCCGCGTCCTGGATATTAACAAAAATCGACTGTAAACTACGCCCGGATACCTCAAGAGTGTCATCACTCTTGAGAGGATAAATTCAATGGTATATTTATGTTGGTTATCTTTGAGTGTTTTTTTATTCATTATTAAGCCTTTCAAACCTCCGTGGAAGTTTATTTCAGCTATAAAAAGAAAATACATAAATTCTCACAAATATAAATGTACATAGAATATAACTAACTTGTGCATATGGTTATTTAAGCTTTTGTTTAAACTTGTCGAGAAAATTCTTTCAAAAATAGGAATATGCTTTTACAAGTTGTAGGATGAGGTTGATAAGCTATTGAATCTATCTTTACTGGCAATTGCAGGTTTTTATTTTGTAGGTTCTTTAAGAGACTTTTTCTCTGCGCATTACAATATTTAGACTGCCAAAGAACATGGTTTAACGCATGAATGTGAATGTTATCACATATATCCTCTACATTTAATACTTTTTTTTTTTATAAAAACATTCAGATTACACAAACTACGAAAATTAGTTATCACTTGAGAATTTTCCTAAATATTACTTATTAATGAAAATATAATTCTAAATAGAAAAGCTACTTATATCGACTGTAGTTTAGTAAACTAACAATATATTTTAATCGGTCTTACAGTCTTTTTACATTAATGTGGGCAGTCGAGCTGCCCTTGTTTACAATCATCCCCGTAGAATCTGAAATATGAAAATAAAATTAAAACAGCTCCCCAAATCCTGAAAAGAAAAAATCCGTTAACAAAGGAAAGTGTAACTACCCCCAACCACCCATCACTAAGCGCTCAACATTTACTCGCTCCGGCTACTCCTCAGGGACTGAAATGAAAAAATTAATTAACTTCCTTATATACCTATACCCTCTCTTCTACCCATACCCTCCTACCCAGCCTTGTGCCTGACTGCCCACATTAATGTAAAAAGACTGTAAGACCGATAAAAATATATTATTAGAAAATAATTATAATATATCTTTTTAATGAAAACATTCTTATGGTCATTTATTTGCTTGAAAATATTTATATTATAATTATGATTTCTTTATAGGAGAGTGGATGTTAATTCAAATAGCTCGATTAGATGATGAATCCAGCAAGACCATTAGCTTTATCTCCAAACTTCCTTAAAAACGTCTGGGAAAACATGGATATACGAACAATACGTAGTCAGGTAATTAATGTTATGATTGTATTTATCGGTGAATTCAAGGTGACCTAAAAGAAGGTGACAAAAAAGAATGTTGTAGGTCTTCGCATTACGTATATTTTATTTATAGTTTTCCAAATTAGTTAAATATTAGGCTTTCAAAAATATAGCGCCGCAAAGATAATTTTTTTTAGCATGACAGCTGGACTTTTTTCCCATAGCAGCTTCATTTCTTTTGATCTAACGTGAAATTTATTGTTTTCAAATTAATAATATTTATCGGGCTAAAAAATGTTTCGATTTTTCTTACTATATTTTATAATGATATAAAAGTTTTGACTTAGATTTATTGCAAAGAGTAAAGATTTTTAATTAAGGAGGAGGCTTCATAAGGGTAGTTTTCAACCGCACTACAATCACATAATTTCTTTTTATTTATTATCTACTATAGATTTCAGATCTGCCTACGTGATTAGCATTCTAGCACAGAAAATGATAGCTAAATCTCGTGAACATGCACGAAAATTGACGTATTGGCTATGTTTAATGTCCTCGGTCGGACCCGACCCACATTGCAATAGGTATTAAACTTTTGGAATACTTTTCCTAGATCACGATACGATAAATATGCCCATATAAAGATGTTATCATCAAGAATCTTGAGGAAAATATAGTAAAATTTCGTGAAAATGTACGTAAATCAACAGTTTTCTCTCAAACGCTCCTGTAGATATTGTTTTCTGTGTTACAATAGGGAATGGTAGAGGTTTTGCACCCAACAAAATGGTTTGTTTCAGCTTAAATTACTTGTAGTAAACATCAAATGAAAAGAAATTACGTAATTTAAAGTAGGACCAAAAATGACCCTACTCCTGTCTACACGCAATTGAAAAGAGCTTGTCTATTTATATCAGTCATATATTTTTTTTGAAAAATGTCTTTTTTAAATTTTTTGATTCTGCTTAAAAAATGGCCACGGTTACGAAATACATTGTATCTGACTGACATGAAAATATAATTTTGTAGGCTTTAAGCGAAGGCAGAACCAGAGAAATAGTCATTCTATTCGTCGACATCGGAAACACAGGATTTGGATCCTGAACTTTACGTTTACCTGAGTATAAACACGTATGTTAAATGAAGAAATCAATGGTTCTGGGACAAACTAAGATACGCTCTTCAACGTAGGCACGAATCATCCAGGAGCAGATTGCGAAATACCCATATCATTGCCAATCACCTGGCACAGTTGTCATTGTACTGTGAAGTCCGAGGTAATATCTATGCCGAAAGTCAGTATAACTACCGATCACGATTCTGTCAGATTATCTCGATCTATCGCAGAAAACAAAAGAATCATCGTTAATAGATAATACTCGTTTTTACTCTACATGATTTTTAAGAATGATTTCGTTACTGTTTGACCGGTCAGCGTGCGAAATAGTTAGAAAATTATAAAATAATATTTTAAAATTAAATTTTTGAGTTCTAAATCAATAAAAAGTAAATCTAGCGTTGAATAAATAATATCGGTTTTCACAAGGAAAAAAGGAATATGTTCAATTTTTTAAATATACAATAGAAATGCCTTTTTGAATAATTTTATAGCTATATGCTTCCTACTATGTTACAAGATCTTAAAATAATTTCTTTTTCTGAAACACTTTAATTTTCAAATATTGATTCAGGTCTAAAATATAAAGTCATTTTTGAAGCAGTCACAGAATATTCCTTCCAACAAGAGCTTTCATCTTTTCAATTGAGCAGATCAAGTTTTTCATTTGCTTTGATAATTTTTTGTACATTGTGATATACTAAAAACAATATTTATATACTTATATTATAAATGAGGGCTTAAGGGGATGCTGTAGCTACAAACGTGCTTTTTCTTTCGCTGATATTTTTCTATTTATAATAAAAAATAATATTTAAACTTGAGCGGCCTAGTGTTTGAAATAGTAAATCATTCAGTGCTAGATGAAGTTGATCTGATTTGTCGCTTTCCCAAGTAATTGGAATTAGTAAGAGGCGTTTACGGATTCAAAGATCCTCAAAATTATAACCATATTATAATCAACCTGGCTTATAACTTTTAATATTTATTATTTTGAGTAATATTGCTCGAGTAATATTACTGAGAATTACTCTATTGCAATGTGACTCTTAGGTTTTTTACTTAATTAATTGGAACAGAAAAATTGACCAAACAGTCTGGGGATGCGAGACGCTACTGCATCCCTTTAAGTATTATATATTTTTTATATACTACATTTAATGGTATTAGGAAAATTTTTTATAAAATTTATTTGCTTTAATGAAAGAAAATACTGTAGTAAAAGTAATGCTGATGAAAGAATACTACATGAATATAGTACCTTTTTTAATTACTTTATAGGCGTAAATAAAAAACAATTATGTAACACTGAATTTCAATATTATGCAGAATTTTATGTAGAAAGATAATCTACATCTTTGTCGATGTACTATCACAATATTTTCAAGTAAACTTTTCTTTTTTATAAAATATATAGATTTATGAATATTTGTCATTAAGTTTGTCAATAAGTAGCACCTACCGATGCGGTTAAGTACTTGGTCAAACGGGGCCATCTTCCACGATACACATTGAGTATACATTTGCTTCTCGGCCTTTTGGCCCTGGCAGTACAAAGTCGTTTCTGTTCTGCGCCATGATAAACCAATAAAAGAATAAATATTAAAAAATAAAACCTTAAAGCCATTATGACAATATTATACTTACAAGGAAGGTCTCCCAACCCGATCTCACCGAATTCAATATTCTTTTGATATGTTGTAGTTCATAAAAAAATAAGTAACACGTGTTTTTCTTTTATCTTGACGATTGAGTACAAAAATAAAGTTAACCTGTTCGAAATTATTCTTCAATCCACTCTCATAACGGAAAAGCCACCCCCTAAAAATCGAACTGAATTGTAAAATATTGCACTTATAAAAACCCTCTGTCGATGTTGATCTCGGGAAAGATTTATGTGTATCAAAATAGACTTTATTCTTAATAGAGTTGATTTGATGTTTCGTAAAATAAAGTAAAAAAAATTTGTAAAATGTCAAGTATAGAATTTTCAAATGCATAAAAATGGTAACGTACTTCTTATATACGACATTATAATACATCCTGCTTCCAATTAAAAAAACTCAAGAAAATTAGAACTTATTTATTGTATATACTTCTTACAATAATAATATTCTTCATAAAAGTGCTTAAAACATAATGATTTTTGGCACCAACTACAACGTATAATAGCCACATTTTTGCACCCTTCTATTTCACAATGTGTATTGCAGGAATCACCAAAACCATAAGCAGCAGAATTGTCAAAATATTCTG
>UELV01141928.1:13175-33202 GCA_900490015.1 Megastigmus stigmatizans | reverse complement strand
GTGTGTGTGTGTGTGTGTGTGTGTGTGTGTGTGTGTGTGTGTGTGTGTGTGTGTGTGTGTGTGTGTGTGTGCGTGTGCGTGTGCGTGTGCGTGTGTGCGATACTTGAATGAGCGACGAACCGCGAGAGGGAGAGAAGAGGGATTTTTATACTCCTCGCATTGTGCGCGCAGAGAGTCGGAGATCGACAAAGTATCAGTCCCAAGATACCCACACAAACACACGCACACAGACAGACGCACATTATAATATAGGACAGTGCACGAAGGTGTATAGGATATATAGAGGAGCAAAAGGACACTGCACGAAGGCAGCGTGGCAAATGTGTCTCCGAGGAACACGGCTCGAGTCTGCCAGTATATATGTGTCTGCGTCTGTGTGCGTATGTGTGTGTGCAGTGTGCGCTTCTTCTTCCAGAACGCTAAAGAGAATATATATATATATATATAACCAGCTAGACGAAGCTCCCCTTGGCCCTAGCCACAATGGCTTGTTGGCATTGTTTACGTAATCCTATTATTCCGCATTGTGCGGACCTAAGAAAGGCTCTCTAACTCTCTCTCTCTCTCTCTCTCCTATGCTGCTCTGGATCTGACTGGTCCGAGGTGTGCAGTGATCCTCAGCTGGTGGCGACTACTCGTTGCTGCACTACTATAAGGATCCTCTCTGCACTGGTTGGACATTGTGTGTCATGCTGCATGTGTATATATAGGGTACCGGGCAGACGATGATAGAACGAGAAAAATACCGCTGCTATATACCTTGCGGTCGAGAATACTATACTGTGCAGTGTGTATAGCTGTGTAGGTCGGCGACTATTACGCACACACGCGCGAGCCTGTGAGAGTGTATAATGTAGGTAACGTCGCGCGCGCGCAACGCAGGTATATATATGGTTGGGAAAATACGTAAAATATATAGCGTTGCACAAAAACATGCAGCAGAGGAGAGACGACGACGACGCACACACACGCGCAAACATACAAACTGCTGCGACGGCTGAGGAGGATCTGTATAATCGAGGGATGAAAAGGAGCGGGAAGCAATGTGTGTGTCTGTGTTCGGATAGAGTCTATTGTTAAGTCATTGTTGCCGATTTTCTCCATCTCGCTCGTGTGTGTTCGTGGTTTCTTACTCGTACTATATATATATATGTGCGTGAAATATCCGCCTGCAGCTAAATCTTCTTGTGCAGCAGGGGCAGGCTGCTGCAAAAGTGTGGAAGAGAGCGCTCGAGTGGCGTACAATCGACATTTTGGTTGCGTTTGCGACAAAAGCCGAATCCGATGTGCATGTACTTGGCGACGTTGATGATCGGTTATCCCGCAGAAATCGGGTGAGATTGTGCAGCCGAATCCAATTGGGTTAAGTGTATAGCCCTTCTTTCCTCTATTACGTCTGATTTTGTTCGGTCATGCGTAGTATATATAATGCGATGGCATTGTGTCGTAGAAAATGTTTGACGACAAATATTTTCTGAACTACATACGATGGATGATCGATGTATATCAATCATTGCTAAAATGATTTAACTACCGTTTTCAATGGTTTACTAAATTTGGCTTTCATAAAACAGTTTTGCACTCTTTCTCGTTGAGCAATGAACTACTTTTATAGCCTGCAGTATTCACGAGTAACTAAGTTCCTATTTTACTCACCATTTCGTTTTAAACTTTACTTAAATATAATCAGACTCGTCAATCAAAAACGCCAAATTAAAAGTAAATGAATTTTAACGAAGAGATGATCTTTTCGTATAATACTTTAAAGGCGTGCTAGATACTTTGTACGCTCTATACATAAAGCACACAAGACTCGAAGCAACCATTAATATGCCAAACAAGCTCTGAAAATTTTCTAAAACAAAATTTTCAAAAACGATCCAATTTTGCTTTCTAGAAAGTCTGCCGTGTTCACACGTTATGCTCGGACAGTTATTTCGCTGCACACACACGCACACACACATTGCCTGTCTGCAGTTTCTAGCCGTGTATGTGTGTGCATATGCGTGAAGAGCAAGCGGCAGTTGCTGAAGGCAACATCCCTTACATTGGCCTGTCTAGCTCGTTAGCTTATACACCCATCTCTCTCTCTCTCTCTCTCTCTGTCTCTCTCTAGCAAGAGAGGGTTGTTAGACACGAAAATTTTCCCGTGTGCATAGAGAATACGCGCGGGCATGTATGCCCAGAGTTTGCGCGATGCACTCAGCAGCGTATATATATATATATATATATATGCTATATGCGCGAGCGCGCTTTTGATCCCGGGTGATGTCTCGAGTTAAAGGACGCCGAGGTCACTCGGTCGTGCACGCGTGCGTGTGCACATCGGTTGCGCAAGGCGCAACGACGAGGAGATCCTTATATAAAATTATGCGAGACGCGCGTGGATTTTTGGATATACTTAACAGTGTGTGCGGATCCTGCAGTGGTGAGGGCGATTCCTCCCTCTCTCTCGTTTCCGTCCTGCGCGCCAGCTGTCAGGCGACGTTATTCCACCGCCGCCAGGCCTAGGAAACTCCTTGTGTCCTCGTAGCTATATCTCCTATACCTTGTCTCCCTCTCTCTTTCTCCTCTTCTTCCTTTCTCTTCTTATTGTCGTCCTCGGCGGACTATACCTTTCGGCCCATCTTTCGTCGATCGCGTGTTTACGCTCGCACGCGGGACGCTTATTTTCTCTCCCTCTCTCTCTCTCTCTCTCTCTCTCTCGTTTCCCCGTAACGTTGTGTCGCACGCTTGAGAAGGAATTCACGTTCTTAACGGGTGTTTTTGTGCGCTCGTGCAGCTCAGGTGGCTACATAAGTATGTGTGTGTGTGCGGCCCTTACGAAAAATCGAATTTCTAATTTTGGGTTTCTTTCATTGCGTCTGCTCCGTTCTTATGCTGCTCTCCTATAAGTCCTAGGCTTTTTTCCCTTCCTTTCTTCTGCAAAGTGGATTAGTAGTCAGGGACGTTTTTCTACTTTTGGTCGTGGCTTAAAGAGTATCTAATTTTATTCTTCTTTTGCTTTTTTTTCGGTACTTTTCAAAGATATTTATGTCGTCATCATTGGGTTCCACTTGCATTGTGCGTTAGAAAGAAAAAGATAGAAATAGGCTACTTATTTTAAAATCGTGATATTGCGCGAGTGCAATACTTCACCGTCACTGATAAAAGAGGAAGTTTTACAAAAATGTATGTGCTTCAAGATTTCAAGATATTAAGTATTTTATAACTGATTATTTTTTATTAGCAAAAAAACTTTTATGAAATACAAAAATAATTTGTGACCATAATTATGCTCTTGTTTTGGAAAAACACTAGTTAATTAAATTATGATAATATTTTTGAAAAACAGAAAATTTTTCTGTACATAAATATGAAATATATTCTGAGCATTGCATTTATATAAATATTTCAGTACCTTTCTTTAGTTTTCCAGATTATACTTATTTCAATGCGCATTTTTTAAAAACGCTAATTGTAATTGTAATATACCTAGGGGGATTATGTAAATTCATTTATACAAACTCGAACAGAGAAACTGCTCCTTCGCTACTCCCAGTAGAAATAATACGGAAAATTTCATTTTATATTAAAAATGCAACTCATTCAAACTTCTTTATCCTGTTCCAGTAAAATTGTCTCTACCTAAGTATAATATGTTTTAAATCTGTTCATTTATTCGGTATATTTTTATTACAATAAAAATGGTTAAAAAAGCATTTTTTTGTACATTACTTCTTTTATTCTTAATTCCCATTTAAAAAATTGTAATATTGTCGTTTTCATAAATGAAAAAAATACATGCATTACTTTAACCGAAAGAAAAACTGAAAGAATATTCAACAAAAACATAATAACTATACAAAAAAAATTACAATTCACAACCATTTTAGGAATGCAACCGGGAAATGTAATTTTCCATTTAAGATATTAAGTTATCCAATATAAATACTAAATTATATTATTTACTCAATTTATTATTCACTGATAAAATCACAATTTGAAACCTCATAAGTGTATTTCACAGTCAAGGAATGAAAGCGAAAACCCTGAAAAATAGCTATCGATTTTTCAAAGATCATATCTAAGCATCCGATTCGCTCCTTCATTATACGATATGGAAACTTTCGATCCCGTCTATACCGTTTCGTTCATCTCAAATATTTCTATATAAAAGCTTCGCTGCAAGTTTGGCTGCTCGTGCGGTATACCGCTGTGCAGTACCAATGACAGTGCGGTTTTATTTCGAGAGAAAGAGCAAGAGAGAGAGAGAGAGAGAGAGAAAGAAAATATGACTAGGTATTGTTATGATCACACATGGGGAAGAAAGTGAAATAAATAGTCAAATAAAAATTATTTAGACAAATAATGTTGATATCGCAATCAGCATACTTATTCTATGTGCATTAAATCATAAAACTTTAAATTAATAGATTTCTTTTTCTAAAAATAGTAAAATTTCAGGTAAATCATCCTATTAAAAAACAAATAAATTGGAGTTAAAACAGTCTAATACCCATCGATCAAGTGACAAAAATGTGAGAAAAAGAGAGTAGAAAGAGGAATACAGAGCCGTGGTTATATCCATATACAGGAAAGATCAAGTCGCGAAGCGGATTAAATCGTTGAAAGCAATATTGGTTCTCTAGCACAAGCCGTAGAATGCCGTACTAGTTTTACGTATAAATAAATGAGAGCTTTCACTATTATTGTTATCATTTCCATTTACATTTTCATAAAAAATAACATGTGATCTTCATTTTAAATCTGTAATATGGATACCGATCATCAATGCGGTCATTTCCGTAATTTCAGTGTCCTACACCATGGAAATACTCATTGTTTGTTCAATTCGCTAAAAAAATATAAAAAAGCATTGTAAATTTTAGAATTATTTCGCATAAAAAATATGTTTTGAATGAAAAAAAAAAGATGATTTCGCAAATATGAAATCTGTATATTTAAAAATGACATTATATTTGTTACAGCATTTTCAATATCACAAATACAACAAATATAAAAGTGTTATAAAAAGGAGTAAAGATCTAGCTAGTACTAGTACACGGTGTATAATGGTTCCAAACAAGCAATCCACTGCTCGAACATTCAGTTAGATCATTTTTCCGCCAGAGACCGTATATCGATACAATAAAATTTTTTCATATATACAATGATTTTTGACAGTGTATCTCCTTAGTTCAAGTTCTTTTAGAAGACAGGTAGGGGTTTTTTTCAAGTATATAACGCATCCTTGTTTTTAGTTCTTTTATCAAATATATTAAGCAAATATTTGTATACCAATACAAATATCGCAGCGATCATCTACTGGAATTGGAACAGAACCATTTCAATTCCGCTCAATATCGCACTAAAACGTATAACGAGGAGTCAGCTCAGAAAGGAGCCAAGCGCCACTTGAAATAATTCATATTTCATCATGCCTCTATACTAATTTTCATTTTGCACAAAAGCCTAAGGATCCCGATAAGAGTTAACGATAATAACGTAATAAAACGTCGGTGTATATACAGCAATCACTGTGGAAATACCATTGGGACTGAAAGTTTTAATCAAAGTTCCAGCACTGTGGGTACAGGCCAACAGCAGCAGCAGCAGCAGCAGCAGCAGCAGCAGCAGCAGCAGCGGCAGCGACTCCCGTGCATTCTTCGCCGAGCGCGGCTCTCCGAGTCGTGCTTGTATGCTATGCCCACAGCCTCGGCTCTCTTTCTCCCAGTCTTTCTCCAGCGCCGCGAGTCGCTGTCTTCCTCCCGCTCCCTCGTGGTCTACGCGAAGATTCTTTGAAAATGCATGAGGAGAGCAGAGAAAGAGAGAGAGAGAGAGGGGGGGAGGGGGAGAGCCTCGAGCTGGCCCGCGCTCCCGCGGGTATGATGCGAAATTAATAATGTATAAATACGTGCCGGCGACTCTCTCTTTCTCGTGCACTGGGTCTGAAAATGGTGGAAGCGGAGGGATGAGGAAGGGGAGAAAGCAAGACGGTTGGTTAGGTCGAACGGTTAAAGTCAGCGAATTAGACTTCAGCTGCGACTTGGCGCGCTCGCCATTGTATCGGCTCGAAATTGTAAAAGCTCGTTAATTTTGCAGCCTCTGCAATCAAGGCGCGAACTCTGCTATAGCGGGGGCTCACCCGCAACAATGACTCCGACTTCAGTACCATGTATATATTTGTGCAGGGCTTCTTTTCTTCCATTCCCTCGTACGCGTGCTCTTTTTTCCTCGCTGTAAAACCCTTTCTTTCGCAGCGCTTCGATCTTCGCGGTTCTCATTATACCATTTTAGCCGACGTGACTGCGACGACCGCAGCTTTTTGTTCGGTTGTATTATCGTGTGCGCGGGACTTTCTTCCTTCGTACCCCTTCGTATTCTTATCTCGATTTTTATTTTAATTATTTACGGATCGTTCGAGCAAAGGCGTATATAGCCTAACGAAGATAAGTGAGATTTTTATTAGAAAAGGGCGATGGGTGGCGCCTAACGTGGGACAGATAAATTCTAATAAAGGCGAGTCCGAACGGAAAGGAGGCATCGGAATGGCAGATGTCGAAATGCCGGTATTTACCTCCTTTTCGTTTACGATCGCTTTTCTCTCTGGGGTATTGATGTGTGTGCGTGTGTGTGTGGGTGTGTATTTGTGTTTTTTTGAAAAGGGCCGCTAGACGATGCAATTCGATCGGGGCTGCAAGCCACCATAAATTGATAGGACTTTGAGCATGATTCACGATGCGGCGATGCATCTTCTGTTTTTGAAAGCTCGATTTTATTGGGTACTTTTTAATGCCGAGAAATAAAATGTTTATGTATTTTCAATGTTTTTAATATCTTTACTGATGGTCATTCGATTTATTGGTGATTATACCTGTATTGGTTCTTGAAACAAAAATTAAAAGTACCATGAAAGTGGTCTGTTTCTCTGACAAACTCTGTACATTAACAATAAGTACCATTTGATAAAATATTTTCGTTATCTTTAAATATGCAGAATTTTTACTTTATATCAGCTTTATACTGTTGCGGTATAGGACGGAATGATATCGGGATTGAATCCGTTCGTCAGATTCACAGAAATGGATATATTCGATTAACTTTTCCAAAGAAATGAATGGTTACTACAAAATTTTTCGATCTTTTATGGCGGTCATTTTGCATTTATACGATCAAAGTTTTCCACGCGGAATTAAGGTTTCATTTTTATTTTATGAAACCTTTTATGAGTCAGATTGAATGCATTTATAACATATTTAAACATATATATTTCGATAAATATAAGCTTTGGATTTATCAATGGCTCTATAGAATCTGTACTCCTGTACTTTATTAAAATATTCCAACTGTATTATACATATAATAAATAAAGTAATGTTTAATTCCGTCGTATTCGTTAAATTTATAAACAAAATGTTTTATTTGCTTATTGAGATATACAATTGATACAGCCATATCATTGATTAACCAAATTTATAAACATTACAATAGGAAAACAGTAATTATGAAACTGTTCATTTATGATTATATTAAAAATTTCAATGCATTTTATATGTCTTTGAGTAATTATTCAGCTTAAGAAATTTTGATCTTGAAATTATATGCGACTGATACAATGTTACATACATTTGTCCTTACCATCCATACTAATTTATTAATTCATTTATAGCTCCTTCCAGTGTTCCGACGCTCTTGTAAGCCTTCAAATCCAACGATACCTCAATAAAGTATGCCTTCCACGCTCATTCTGAATCATTGATTACAGATTAAGTTTCTACGATGTATCGTATGGTGTATTTCCTATTTCTTCTCTCGACTCTCACCCGCGTGTACGAGGCACATATCGACACCCAACACCTCATTTATTCATCGTGCCATTCTTTCCCATCAAGTCCCGACAGAAACTACATGCACAAACACACACACACATACTACATACAACAGAGGAGGCAATCAAAACCTTTCCTAAATAATGAAATAATATCGTCGAAATGGTGTTGCGCGGAAGTTAGGAAAGCCCCATAAATAAGAAGAGACCGCGGCGCACCTAATAAAAGTCGACGAGCAGTTCATTAACCCTCGACGCTCGCCGAATCATGATTACGGCGGCTCTCTGTATATGCATATATACGCTATATCTATATCTATATGCGCTTGTATACGTATATACGGTGTGGAAGGAAAAGCTTGACTGTAACCGGAGAGCAATTCATTATGCAGGAGAGCCAATTCAATACTGAAATTAGTACCCGCATTACGCTCAATGTCCCCCATGTTCCCTGGTTACACGTACACCATACACAGTGCCACAGCACGCAGCACACAACCACCACTGTATGGGTCGTCTAATGCGAGTGGATGAGGCGGGGGGTGGAGGCAGGCAGCCGGTGGGTATGTGCGCGGGTGTATACGCACTGTGTGCGCCTCGTGAGCGTAACGCGAGAGACAAAGTGCTCCTCTTATCTCGACACGAGGCCGGCGACGCTCGCAGGGGCGTGTAAAGTGCTCGGCTTCTCTCTCTCTCTCTCTCTCTCTCTCTCCCCCTCTCTCCCATCATATAGGTATATACACGCATATAAATAAGTGGGAGCTGATGCTGCTGCCGTTGCTGCCCTTCCCCAGGCGCTGCTGCTGCTCGGTTATGTTCAGAATCTCCGTACTATACACGAGCACAATCGTCCGGTATATAACGCATCTTATTCTGCCTCTGCTGTCTCTCTTTGTGGCTGGGTGCGTGTGGGTGATTCGAGAGTTTTGTCCCATGAGTCATTGGGATTCGCTCGCGCCCCTATTATATATATCGCATTGTCTCCCCTGCGACCCTAGAAAGTCGCGCGCTGAGAGTTGGTATGGAGCTACTGAGCGAATAAGAGAGAGTGTGTGTGTGTGTGTGTGTGTGCCCATCCACGAGAGGGTGTTTTTTGCCGCGCGCTATGGTGGAATGCAAAAAAGAGAGGCGCGCGCGCTAACGCAGGGAGAGATGATTATTAAAAGTCCGGACTTGGATTTATGGACCGTTTTGTAATACAATAATAGCGAACACGCTGTCGAAATTTGCTGCTGCTGCTGCTGCTCGAGCTTTATTGCACGCGGGGTGAAAGTTTTCGTATATGCGCGCGCGCTAGGGGTCCCGGATTTGTTTCGTCTATACCGTAGTGTATGTAATTTGTATCGGTCTATGAGCTACATAATAAGCTTTCTGTGGGGTGGATAAAAAAGTGCGCTGTGAGTACGAATGCATAAAAAAATAAACTGTTGTAATATATTTCAATAGACTCGGGAGATACCATTCGTTGAAAAAGATATTGTTAATGGTTTGTTTAGGAATCTTTTTTATCGTGATTTTTTGTTTGTACAAAATAAAGAGATTGGCAAAAAGTTGGGGATTACACTCCGGCCGATTTCAAAGTCGATTTTTACGATAATACATTGTACAATCTATCGATTGATCGAAAAATTGTAAGTTCTTGACATGGTTAAACTGTAGACACGTTATTCACAACCATTATCATAATAATAAAGAAATTATATCAAATGAATCAATATTAGAAATGACACACTGTCAACTAATATTTAATCAACGAAAGACAATTTTCATAAAAACATAAAATCATCCAAAAAGCGAACAATAAAACAATGCCCCAAGTTTTAAGCGGTTTTTTTTTTGCTGCTGCACGAAGACAATAAAAGTCACCCTCGTCCACTTAAAACTCCATGCCGATCCTAAAAGTCAAAGCAACTTACACCGCCCCAAAACGTGTGTAACTGGAGAAATGGCACACATATATATAGCGAAGGGGAAAGTACTGCTCGCTTCGTATATACGGGGGTTTACATACTTTCTTAATGGGCCGATTTCGAGGCTCACTCTCTCTCTCTCTTTCGCGCGGGCGCGTTCGCCTCATATTTACGTCGCAGAGCGCTCGGCTTAAATCCCCTTTACGAGCGTACCGCGCGCCGCACAGATACGCGATACTCTGTACATATACGCAAGTCAATGGCCCCCCCCCTTACTCTCTTCTCTGCTCCCATCCCCCTTCCTAACCCTCCCTGTATACATGCGATGCATCATGGATGGGTGTGTATATGGTGCATCTGAGATTACAAAATGCACGTAAATACGCGTGAGCGTGCAGAGGATAAAGAGACGAGAGGAGCGCGAGGCACAGGATCTATATATATATATATATATTCGAGAGATTTCCGAGTATATGTACCCCTCTGCAGCACCGCTCGGTCCGCGCTCAAACACTTGGCGCGGGGTTGATCCGATTGTTCGTCGCGGGATTTGCCCTGTGTTTACACGCGGACATCCTGAAATCCGAAGTCACGAAATTACCGGGGTGAGTAATGGAAGGGGGACGTTATACGACAGACGATCCTCTGCGCGGAGCTGAGTTTCTCTAAAAATGGACTTATCGGGCAAATTCCGGGGACGCGCGAGGGGAGTGAAAATGATTTATCGGCTTTGCCTTTTGAATCGGGATGAAATCGTATATACATGCGCACCAGATAGGAAGATTAAATTTTCCAAGTGTATTGAACTACGTATATTTGTCGGTTTTTTTATGTTAGATGATGAAGGTGAGCTTTGCGTTCTGAATGTTTCATTTTGTGAAAATTGACTTCGTACACCCTTAAATTATTTAATTATTAGCGCAGTAAAATGTTTGCGTTAAAAGTTTTACTTAAGAAGTAGCAACGCCTTACTCCTAAAATACTAAAACGGAATTTCTATAAAGGGTTGTATAGGTAAAAACTGATTAGTGCTCAAGACATTCTGGAAAAAAAGCTTAATATATAGAATTTTGAAAACGAAATAATGCTTCTTTCTTAATGAAAACGTCACTATCCAAAGATCTATGTTTCACGTTCAGCGCTGCAATAAGTTATTGCAACATAATTTTAAGTGCAATTATAATATTAACAGTAAAGTGATTTTTAAATGGGCATTTATGTTTAGTCGAACTACGATACACATCTTTACCAATTATGTTATATATACATTATAACAAATTAGTTGTACTTCAAAAAAATTAAATACTTATAATATTTATGAACTGAATAAGTTTAGAATTGTTTTATTAATATAATGGAATTACAAAAATAACAGTGAAAACGTTCCCAAACGCTATAATTAAAGTTATGTGAAACATTACGTGCTATATTATTAATCTTTTTCAGTTCGTTATCTGTTGAATAAGTGATATCCTTTTTTTTTTAATGTAGAGTTTGTCTAACCCAGATTAAAAATACATTGATATTTTTAGAAATAATACATTCCGTGGTTAGAATGGAATATAAGTTTACAATTTACGCCATTAATTTTCGATCAATATATCGATTCTTATGTATATAAACACCTTTTCTCTCCCAATAGAAACTATGCATATTATTATAAAAAATATAATCCAATGATACATCAATGATAATAAATATTTAATTGTGATTCATTTAATTCTTGAAACGTGTCCAAAAGTATTTCGTCTTGTATAAATTTAATATCCATAAGCTCCGAATAAAAGTTGATAGTGTACATATATAGAATATGAAGTAGTAATAAAAGGGCCAATTTGTTGAATGCCAAAATTCTGCACATTAATTTCTGATATCTCAAAAAGATTTTGATTAATACATCAGGCACTAATATCAATTATGGTATCACTAACGTATCCAGTGTTAAAAACAAGTTTCTCATTTATATTTTAACCAGCTTAAAACGGTCTTATTATTTAGTTTTTCCTTATCCAAGTTACTAAATATGCCTGCCAAAATCTTTAATGACACTTACTGAACTTCCTCCATTTATCTTGGTATCTTTTTCGTCATACGAACAAAAAATACATTTGGATAACACAATAAATCATATTGTTCATTTACATATAATATTTAGTTTATTACAGAGTATTTTTTTATACTTATAATGTTATATGGTTTATATAAATATCATAGTTTTGTTATTCCAACTATTTTCAGCGTATATATGACACTAAAGTGATCCATAGATTTATGTTAGTCATAATAATTCAATTAAAAAAATAACAACAGATGCTATATGCCCAACTGCTATAAATGAAGATAAATGAAACACTAGTGTCTGTTCATTCGTTTCATTTAGTTCATGCTCTGTTGATTGATTTACATGTATGTTATTAACGAAGGCCTTGTCTAAACCAGATTCAAAAATCATTAACAGAGTATAACCGAATTTCTCGATGTATACAGAACCTTTTTCAAAATAATATACCCAGCGATTAGAGTAGAATTCAGGCTTAGCGATTTTTGCTATTGGTTTTCCATCAATGGTTCGATATCTTTGTATAAACGCCCGTGACCTTGAAGCAGAGGTTATACAAATTGCTTGCTCATTCCTGCGTAGCATATTTTCGCATACTTGACTATACTTTACTGATATTAATTTCAATCTCATACTTTGAAAATATGGATTTGGATTATCATCGAAAATAAATTTTAGCCCAGCTTCAATAACATAAATTTTTAACTTCGTTTTATTTAATGCTTCAAAACTATCAAAAGATACTTCATCTTGCATTATTTTGAAATTCATAAGCTCGGAATACCAATGTATAGAATACAGCAGTGATAAAACAATTGTAAGAAATACAATGTTTCGATTCCCAAATTTTTTTGTATGTATTACCGATACTCCGAAAAGTATTTGTAAAATATTGTAAATTCTTAATTTTGTCAATTTCTTGCTGTACGAATTTATTACAACAGTTACGGACCAAATTATCGATGGCATAAGGAACACGCTAATAAAAACAGTTAAAGGTAAATTTACATTTTTCGTCAATATGATTGGTACCAGAGCATGCATATTGTCATAAACGTATCCAACTTCAAGTTGAAGACTCTGATTTATTCTATAGCCATAGAAAAAAGGTGGTATCATCATGTTGAGTTTATTCTTATCGAGATTATGAAATATATTTTCTAAAATTTCTGTAAATGGTACACTATCTGAGTACATAGTAGGTATTAATGAAAAGTTTAGTCTTTCTATCATGAGATATATCAATGGTTGATAAGTACCAGCAATTTCTTTTATTTTTTTATTATTATCCATTATGGGATATATGTGAGGGTAGTAATTGAATGCTGGCACGTTTATTCCATATTTATTTCCGTTCCGCAGTTTATCAGGGAAAATATTATTTTGAACTTCAAAATTAAAAGCCCTATATACGTCATAAAATGGATTATAGTAGTGTAAAATTGCTGTCAGCTTATTCGTTATGACATCGTTACTCAATTTTATTATTGAAAAGTCTATAAATTGTTTTAACCAAGCATAATAAAGAACATTTTTAATGTCTTTGTCAAACGCATTATCATCACATAATATAACTAAACATTTTGGTCGTGTATACTTTGATAACAGTTCAACGAAAAAGTCTAGATATTGTTGTAAATTTATTAGTTTAGCATTTTCTGACCATACAATTATGTATAGTGATACATGTCTAGGATTTTTAAACACCACTGAATATAAAAATGTATTACTATTAAGACATTTTAAGTTTTGCAATCCAATTGAAACTGTAGGAATGTCTTGGATTATCCTTCCAATTAAAATATTTCCTTGTAGAGACTCGATGGCAGGAGTAACATTTACAAAAAGCGCTACTTGACGTGGTTGTTCAACCTCTCTGAGTTGTTGAGTAATTAAAGATGTTAAATCTCCTTCACTTTTAAATGCTAAATTTAGATTTTGAATGTTCAATAGTATAATGTAGAACACAAAACACATGTCTAAAATTAAGTACATAATGTTGTAAAGTTGAAAAAAATATGCTCTGTTAATTGAATCAATATAACAATTAAATTTTATGTAGAAAATAAGTTTCTACTTTGCGAATTATATTTTAATATTATTGTTTAAAAAGTATATAGCACTTGATTTCTTAATTTACTGACGAAATTTTTTACACTGAACTTTCATGTATTAAAAGTTTTACTTCCTCTCACAACTTGGGACAGTGTGAGCAAGAATCATACATAAATAACGTTTATTCATGTGTATTGATTAAAAATTTATCGACGTAACAAATCTAGATGGAAATAATTATTTAACCATTACGAACAAGAAATAAGCAGTTGTTTTATTTCTTTTCCATTTTTACTGAATATTTCGAGTTTAAAAATTGTTTACGATATCTGATTCTATACAAATAAGTTTAGAGTGTCATAGTTTATTCATTGTAGCTTGTACGTTAGCCAATGAAATTATATTAAACTTAAACATTTTTACATAATCTTAGTATTCGGTGATATAAATATGGAATTTCAATTTTGAATATTACCTGTCCGCCCTTTTATTAAATCAAATAAATCAGGCAAAGATCCTTCAATAAATAAGTTTTTCAATGGTAGTAAGTTAAGAGACCAGGTAAAACCAAAATATTTATTGAATTGGTGCCAATTGATTTTAACCTGTCATTCTACTTGGTTTTCGAATAAATTATTATTTTGTTTTCTGATTATCATTATTATCTTTATTATAGACTTCAGGATTTAGTGTCTGCTCAAAACGGAAGAGCTAAGGTGACAGAGCTTGATGAATAAATTGAAAAAATAAATTTAGAGAATATAGGTATATAAATATCAGTATGTAATATCTCTACCACCATTTCGTATATTAATATTAGGCCAAAGCAGCTCGTATAATTATGATGAAGCTAGAATTTGAATTTGCAATAGTAGAATATAACAAACGAAACACATTTCTAAAATCATATGCTTTATATTTTAGTTTGACAGAATAAATTGTATTAATTATTGAATTTATGTTGTATATAGTAATTTGATTTCAAGTTTAAAATGTAATATTTTTATATGTGACCAAGAATACAGTTAATTTGGAGTTTTGAAATGAAAAAAATTAACTGGCATAATATCATACTAGGAAATTAACTTGCCACAAATACGAGGTAGAATCATTTGTACGGATTGATTTTAATCTAATCGATACAACAGATCTAGAAAGAAAATAATTGTTTTGGTAATGTATAGGAATCACAATTTATGATAAATTATGTGCTTAAAAAGTATTGCTAAAAAGTATTTGTTTTTGATAAAAAAATTTGTATTATATAATAAACGTTTGATGAACATTTATTGTAATTAAAAAGCCTTAATAGTTGCTGAAGAGGACGAGAATAAATTATATAATAAGAAAAAAAGTCACATGGACCGATGTATTATTTGCCAAATCAAATGTAAAATTTTTTTCATTAACATTTTCATCTCAAAATTTTTGAAAACTTACTTTAGTGTCTAATGAGTAATGCGTACTAAACTGAAAATTTATCAATTGTCGAAAGTTCATAACAGACTTTTGACTATGGAAGTACATAGGTATGCCGAATTTTAAACTGACAAAGATTTTTCTATCGGTCTTGATTAGACTGTAAGACCGATAGAAAAATCTTTGTCAGTTTATAGTAGATTACAGACGACATAAGTAATATTTCTTAATGCCGAATTTTAGTTTTACATTTTTTATATCTCGTTAATGGTGCCTTGAAGTTAATTACGGAATGTTATATGTTTGTAAATAGTTTTAAGGAGATATATGCTAGGGTCGAAACAAAATATACAAAGATAGAGACTAATTTTTGAAAAAAAAAACTCTGCTACCGCCTCAGTAATGATAAAAACATTACGTAGTTCTAGTTTCATGAAATCCCTTCCACAATTCGCAGAGATTTTGGTCGTCGTAAATTTCGTTCGTAATTCACAGCGATAATTATCTCCGAAATTTTCGACGACAAAAATCTCTGCGAATCGTAGATAGAATTTCATGAAACTGAAACCACGTAATGTTTATATCATTACCAAGGTGGTGACAGAGAGTTTTTTTTTAAAAATTACTCTATCACATAACAAAATAACTACAAGCTATACATATATTTATGTTTTAATTTAATTTTTATTATCGTGAGCTTAATATGATATACTATTACTACGGATGGAATTTCATGAAACAGGGACTAAGTAATCTTTACATCATTACCACTGAGATAGAGGCAGAGTTTTTTTTCTTCAAAAAATAGCCTCTATCTTTATATATTTCGTTGAATCCTAAAATCGGTAAGATACGAATTATTCCGTAATTAACTTCAAGGCACCATTAACGAGATGTAAAAATGTAAAATCAAAATTTGACATATTTATGTACTTACGTAGTATAGACAAAAGTTTGTTACGAATTTTCTTGATTGAATATTGACAAATTTTCAGTTTAGTGTGTATTACTCATTAGACACTAAAGTAAGTTTCCGAAAATTTGGAGATGATAATTGTTAATGGAAAAAATTTTAGAGATGATTTGGTCCGGGTGTTTTACTAAATAATTTATTCTCCTGTTCTTTACATTTTTCACTTACATTTTACACTACATTAAATTTTCACTTAATAACATCATGAAATCATTGGTTTGCAAACGCATACAAAAATTCCATTAAAAATATAACACTTGAAAATAACAAAATATACATCAGGATAACGAAAGAAAACATAATTTGATTTAATGAAATAGTCTGAAAATCAGAAATATCGTCATTTCTCTTATGAAATATAAAATGATTATAATTGAGAATAAAATGGTACAATCCATTTTCTTGTAACTTTCGAAAAATAAAAGTAAGTCGTTTGTGAAGATTAAAATTATTCCGACTAAAAGCAACAAGATACTCTTTGGGATAGCCTTGCATTTTAGTTATGTGTATTTTGCTACTTTCACGAATAAAATACTTTGCCCAATTGCAATCCATTAAACAAGCAGAACCGAAGTTATTATTTGTCATTTTGGATAAACATCCTTCCGAACTGTTAACAATAGTGGTTCGATTTTGTAAAACTGAAGAATTTTTGGGATAAAAACGGTCGGTATATACGGTTTTGTTATAAACTACTAAGTCTTGGTCTGACGCTATAAATCTATCATAAATCGGTATACTTACGAGAATGAATGTACGACCTTGAAAATATGAAGTTTCAATTACAAAAAATAATATTAAAAAAGTAAAAAAAAATCTATCTTTCGTAGATTGTGGATTATAAAGTGTATTCACTCCTAGGAATAATCGTAATAAATCTAAAACAGCCTGCGAAATTGTCATGTGACTTAGACACATTAAAACGATTAATGCAATGATATGGGCAAAGATTAATATTAATGAATATTTATTTATAATTATCTCTTTAAAAAGTATTTCTTGTGGAGTCAGCAACCTTTTGGAGGTGGCACAGCATACTGAAAGCTGTTGGTACAAGTAGTACTGATTTTGCCAAAGTCTTATGTCGCTTCGAAAGTTCATCATATGATCAAACTTTCCATTTAAAACGTCATCGATCACATCATTAAAACTTTTATTAAAATATAATAAATCTAAATCCTTGTCAACAAAAAGCGTTAATTTGATTGAAGCATTGAGTTTAGTCCATACCGTATTAGTTATAATGCGCTCTGATCCATAGACCTTAAAAATGCTTGTATTCGGATCTCGCGAAAGTAGATACGAATGAGTCATGCCGATAATTTTGATCGGGTAACCACCTATCGATATTGTTTTATCAAAATTCAAAGCATCGCAGATAGATTGAATATCTTTAAAATAAATGATATCTTAATTAACATCAAGAAACTAAATAAATAGATATTTCTTTTGATAAATATCATACCGTATGCTGTAAACATTAACTTGAAGAGTACAAAGGGATGACCATTGTTTCGCTTAAAAATTTGTACCGGCTTCCATGATTCTGGAGCATAGGTTGTGAATGGATTGAATGTATAAAACTGAATGCCATAAGTCGAGTCGTTACACATAAATACAGCTGATAAGATGTCAAGCTCCCAAACAATCTTCAAAACTGAATAAGCATCCTTGCACGCGTCAGGCATCAAAGTATTTTTGATAAAATAGTATCCATGAAGATTCCACCAAGTGGAATTACGAAGTTTGTACAGAGACAGCTTTAGCGATGAAACTTCCAATTCGTTTAAAATAAACTTTCTAGCAGGAAATTTTTTTACAAATTTATCGATGTCGCTGCTTCTGCGTAACTTTTTAGTGGTATACTTAATCAGACGGTCTGTATTTTCAATGTTAAGTAAGGCTATCGATGTAGGCTGAAATATCCTTTGAAAACTTTTTATTTGTGCATCAGGTCTATTTCCGATCACAATAACTGGCTCATTTTTATTAGAAAAGCATTTATTGCATATTTCAACCTTAAAAATCAATATTGCATTAAAAATATTATTCTAAAATGATTTTTTTTTAAAATTATTACCATGAAAAAGTTGATATCACTGTAATTTAATTGGGAAGCCATTCCTACCGAGTAGTGAAAATATAATACTAATTTAAATCGAAAACATAATCCTAATATCACCTTAATCGACATTGCTAAGACTTTGCGGAAGTGGAGATTTTTATTTCTATTATTTTTTAATCCTAGTATTAAAAGATTAAATGCTTAAATATTTGTATTTTGCACACACTGATATATTTTCTGCATGGATAGATAGTGGCTACACTAAATAATGAAAAAGAAAAGTAAAAAAGTCGATAGCTATGAAAGCTCAATAAATAAAGTTTATTAACTATTGACTTTAGCAGGTTTTATTATGATATTATTCTTAACAAAGGCACGATTTTCATAGAATAAAAAAATCGATTTAATCGTTCACATAAACAGCAATTTTATAATTACATTCATAATTGGTATATTTTGTATGTTTACATCGAATGTAAGATTTGTATCTGTATGATTGTTCAATAAAAAAATGATTCTAATCATCATATTTAAATCTTCTTTGCGAATTTTGTATTGTGAACTTTGTATGATTTAATGCCTAGCTTTAATATCTGAAATTTTATAGTATTTTCCTATTACTGATAAATTCCGATTTGGCTTCTATTGGATAAAAACTACTTGAATTTGTTATGTTCTTTTTACTGATAGTAGGGGATGTGCTATGGTCGGAAAGATTCTTATCTTACGGGTTTGGCTTTTAACGAAATATATAAGGATAGACTAATTTTTGGGGATAAAACTCGGTCAGCACTTCGGTAATTACGTGTTTCAAGTTTCATGAAATTCGATCCACAATTCACAGTATAAAAATCGCTGTAAATTATAAATGAAATTTTCAGAGTTTTTTCCAATTAGTCTTCATCATTATATATTTCGTTAAATGCAAGAACCGATAAGGTAAGATTCTTTCTGACTATAGCATATCATCTTAAAATAAAAGTTTTCGCCTGTTCAAAAAATTTAAACTGCATAAGACTTAAATTTTTAAATCGGTAATGAAATTTTAATGCTCTAGAAGTCGTTACATTCACTTAATATTTATTAGTTATTAGGAACCTAACATTAATACGTTATTATGACTTTAAATTTAATGCAAGAAATTCAAAGAGACACTACAAATTTATATTGATATAGCAATAAAATAACATCTATCTTTAGTAAATTCAAATGAAATATGCAAGTTTTAGTTTCATTCGGATTCATTTCACCAATCAACCAAAGAAACAAATTTAAATAACTTTCATGATTTTGAATTTCACGGTACTGCATCACATATATTTTACTGTCTCAAATTGAATCTAAGCAGTACGCTAATGAATAATATTAGGTGCACAACTTTGCTTCCGCCGATTTTTTCGAAAATTTGAGGCTTTATTCTGAAAAAGTGATTAGCTGTTTATGATTCAAAGTACTGTCCGTCACTAGCCACTACTTTTTGCCATCTTTCGGGCAATTGTCGGATACCATCTCGAAAAAACGATGCGTCTTTTGAGGCGATCCACAAATCGATCCATTCTTTGACTTCTTCATAAGAATGGAAATGCTGCTCAGCTAGGCCATGTGCCATCGATCGGAACAAATGGTAGTCGGAAGGAGCAATGTCTGGAGAGTACGGCGGGTGGGGTAAGACTTCCCATTTTAGGGTTTCTAAGTATGTCTTGACGGGTTTTGCGACATGTGGCCGAGCATTGTCA
>UELV01141920.1:28227-46183 GCA_900490015.1 Megastigmus stigmatizans | reverse complement strand
TATATATATACGGAGAGGCGCGTTTTTAAAGAATCACAGTAAGTCAAATTTATGCCTCGTATAACGATTACACGCCGATGGAGAGGCTAGATAGCTCCATTTTAACGCGGCGCGCGCGCGGCTCTCGTACGTGCACCGCCGCCGCCACAGCTGCTTGTGTTTTTCTCTTTCTGCGCCGTCCTCTCGCTATGCGGCGCGGCAGCAGCGCAGCGCCAATCCGCTCTCCCGCTATTATGCATCGAATTTAATACGACGGGATCGTATATATCACGGCGTTTTACGAGCGAGCCGCTGCTGCCGCCTCCGCCACCGTCGCTATAGTGGGCCGCTGAGCTCTTTCCACGGACGTCTCTATAAACGCGCGGGCGCGCGACTCCGCCGCTGCCGCCGCCGCCGCCGACGACGACGACGACTCTGAGAAATAAAGGATACAATTAATAATTTCTTTGGGGACTTTGTGCGCACGCCTCGTTAATCAAGCGTTCGGGTTTTTTTTCCTCTGCTATGGCGTTTTCTCCACCTTCCTTCTCCTCGTGCGATATACCGTCGACTTTCTTTTGTCGTGGCTTTTTGCGCTTGCAACGTAATTATGATTATATTTCCGTTAAGCAATTTGTGTGAGCTGAATTACATTGCTCGCCGATTGATGAGTCTGAGGTCGGGATAGGACAAAATATTAGAGTAAAGTTTGATTATTGAATTATCTATCTTAATAATTAGCAAGAAAGTTATATTGTATTAATTCTCAGAATGTATAATAAATATCGTCCATATCTATTTTTCATATCATGAGTGGACATAGTTTATCCAACATCCTCTGCTGACAAAATTCTCTTGCAAAACATTGCAATAAAGATAGTGGAAATCATATAGGTAATTATGAACAGATTACTATTATAATTACTGACCGTGAGTAAATAAATCAAATTTGACATTGAAATAACAAAATGATAATGAATTCTCATAAATAAATCCGCTACTTGTGGAGATCGACACATCTTCCAGCTGTTCTTCTTTTTAAGATTAAAATTTAATTTATATAGTTATATATATATATATATTGTCACCGTAATTAGAACAAAGTGTTTATCGTTATTCCCCACAACCAAATAAACGAGCAATAACAATTGTATATAGTTGTTCCAGTGGCCGCATTACAATGTACCGATCCACGAGCGCATCGTTATCTGAACCTTTCCCTGCTGCCGACGACTAAGGGGCACGAAATTAAAAAAGAAACAAGGAAAAACAGCCTCCAACGAAGCGCGTCCACCATTTAGAAACTCGTTACTCGGTATCAACGTCGCGACCTTACCCGTAAAGATACTCCTTTGGCGCGCACACACACATGTATATAGATGTACACAAACTCCCTGTCTCGCATATTAGAGGCAAAGTTCGTTCTCGCGCGCGGGGCGAACAGGCGTCTCCGATTACGACAATTTGCCTCCTTCTTCTCTCTCTCTCTCCCACTCCAGCTCGCTCTCTCGCACTTTGCACTTTATAGTTCGCACTTTACGTGCAGTAAAGCACGCGGCGCGTTAATCATTCTCGGCTTCGCGCCCTTCCTTCCATCCCTCTCTCGTACTCTCTCTCTCTCTCTCTCTCTCTCTCTCTCTCTCTCTCTCTCTCTCTCTCTCCTCCCTCCCTTGCGTAATCGAAACAAAAGAGGGGAAGCAGAATTCGCAGCTTCCTCCTCTTATAAACGCAACGTTAGAGGGGCTCACCCGACGAAGCGCACATACATGTATATATACAATGGGCAATGCGTCTCGCGCGTCGAATTACGGATCGTGACACACGTGAATATAAGAGAGTCGTCGTCGAGGGGAGCAGCAACAGCAGCTACAGCAGCGGCAGCAGCAGCAGTTGACCCTGGAGTTGCGAGTTAACTGTGTAAGTGGAAGTGTGGACCCCCCGGTGCGGTTTCTTCGAGTGTCCAGCGGTGCGAGGACCGCGATTAATTTTGACCCTTGTGCAGGCCGATGATGCTGCCGCTGGCGTATTCTCTCTCCTCCAATTCACTCGCACCCATACTCCCAGAGGCAGAGCAGCTTCCTCGTTTTTCTCGCTTTTAACGAGCCTCTGATATCTCCTTTTATGGCTTTCTATCGGATTGATGGATATCGAGATAACTTTTTCTTGAAATCATTCTTTTTTTTCCAATGATTTCACGCGAATTCATTATAAATCGGCGCGTTCGTTCTTGATTGAAAAAATTACAGCTGTTTGTTTGTGAAAAAAAGGTTTGGATTCACTATAATCAGGACTAAAGAATACAAACTAAAACAAAGTCACACGAACGTACAATACAGAAGAGTTTTTCTCCATAGAATGTAAGCTGAATGCAAAGTCACGCTCCAATAACTATCATACGCACTGGACCAGATTTTTCGTGAAATCAAAGAGCCCAATTAACCATGTCTACCAAAGCCCATCGCTAATTTTTAATCTCGTCGCGCTCTTGACTCCTTTTAGCCCAGCTTATAAATTCTATCTCTCTCTCTCTCTCTCTCTCTCTTCCCTGTAGCGGCGAGTAAAGCGCGACACAGCCGAGAGGAAGATCCCGCCAGCTCCCCTGCGCGAGAGAAAGAGACGCGACCTCTTAATGCAATGTAACACGGTCAATTAACCATCAGTGGACACGGTCAAATGAGCCGTATAGAAAATAAGAGCAAAGAATCGAGGCCCGAGACGCGCGCGCGAGAGAGTTTGAAAAGCTGCGCGACGCGTCCGCACGTACTGCTTATATATATATCGATGAACTTGAAAGGACGCGACGCGGGCACTCGTATAATTGTGCGCGGCTGAAAACGAAGGGTGTATATACATATACGCTGGTATGTATGGGGACGTTTGATTTCTTGCAAGGGCCAGTGTGTCGCTCCGTCGCCCATTGGCTTCTCATTTTTTGCGCGATTTCGTTCTTTTGCTGCCGAGGCACTTGGATGAATTCCTGGCGTATATATAGTCGCACGGTGAGCTATTGAGTTATAAAGAGCTCTCTGCGTTCGATCGAGAGAATGGCAAGCCACTTGAATTGAGATTTTAAAGGTTTATTTTTAAATATAATATAGATATTAAAGATTTATTATTTTGGAATTATACAGATTTAAGTTTCAGACATTTGTCATTACTTTTAACGGTGTATTTATACTGTATATTAATTTTGGTCTTTATAAACAAAACGAACGAACAAAAAAAATGGTTTTTGGCTAATTTCAAGATGGAATATAAATTCTCAACACCTACTATAGAATCTTTGTACATATTCCACCATATAAGAACAAAAGTAGGATGGGTGTGTATTACCTATGATATATACCTGATTCCTAGGATTTCCTATATTTTTTTACGTGAGATCACATTTGAAATATTATACAAAGATAAAGCTTTTTTTTATCGCACACCGTAGCGTTTTGCAGTATAGCGACAAGTGTTTTTCGATACATTCCCTCTTTCACCGTGCCATACAATGTCTAGCGTACGTTTTACAATGTACTTTACTTTCATTGGTTGAAATAAAAGAATACTTCAGCTCTCGAAAGGTGCCTTTTTCAGTTTTAAAGACTGCACAAGACAGAAGAACATTTCAAAGCCCAGCTTATACTTTTATTCAGCCTTTTATTCCATTAATGTCACACACATAACTATTCGAATTTGTACACGAAAGCTGCTGCTCTCGCTACAAACGAATTCCAACCTTTTCATAACGAAAAATAGAGCCGCGTTTACGTAAAATTTAACAAGAACGACGATGTCAACGAGAAGCTGACGCGCGGTGCGCGCACGGAAGAGAGAGAGAGAGTGAGAGAAAAGTTGAGTCAGCCACTTCGAAACTATAGTCATCGCGTTGCGCGCAGTGTGTGCGCAGGCACATACTCGCGAAACGTTTGGCAGGGGAAATTTATCATCGGTTCAAACAGATTTTATCTGGCGCGTGAAATAATGAAAACTTTTGTCAGTTCAATATTGGACGAGATTGATTTTCCGACGTGCGCGCAGCAGCAGTAGCAACAGCAGCACGAGGTAACACACGGCAGCGGCGGCAGCTCACAAAAGCTGCAGCACGAGCCACGCGCGCACTCGGACGAAATTTCATTCGGTGCACACTGCAGCCCAATGTGATTTGTCACAAAAGACATACCTAGCTAGCTCACACAAAAATTTCAATGGAAAATCCAATTTCGTCACTTTTAACACCTGCAGCGCGTAGCTAGCGCGAGCTCGTGTCCTCTCGTCATTCGACCAAATGAATAATAAGCGCCCCCCCCCCCCATTAAAATGGCAGATTCATCAATGTTTCAAATCAGTAAATCCCTTTAAATCACTCTAAATTTTCTCATCTGACTTGTACCGCGTAAAATAGTGTTATACAAACAATATATTCAAGTATTTCCAGATAATGCGGTCAAGACGTGCTCACAAAGCAAAAGTATAGACGCGTCAGCTTCTTTTGAACGTGCGTTTGACTTGCAAAGTAGAAAAATATATGCGTATACCTATACTTACTTTGACAAATGTCGTTCGGTTAATACAGTTCGGTTTAAAATAGCAATAGTGCAGATTAGACAATTTATTCTGCACTGATAAGAGATTTCAGTACTTTTTTTATCTTTTTAAATACATTCTGAATAACGATAATACATTGTTACACAGATAATCGTGGATCGTTAAAAATTATTACATTACATCACATATAACTAAATATAAGCTGGAACTTGTTCGAAAATCGAATAACCCTCGGAACCGTTTAAACTCTAGTATATATATATAAATCTTATCGTGAAAAATGCAAGTCCAAAGCCATTTCTTCTGGCGTATGAAAAGAAAGTAACTTTTTTCCCCGCAGCGGGGAGGCCATTCAACGCGCTAAATTCAGCCTAAACGCTTTACCACTGCGACCAAACTTTTACAACGTTATTTCTGTCCTCGCGCTGCTGCTCACGCAGCTTTTCCAACATTTCCGTACCAATGGATCGCATGCACATATACTATGTGGGTCAACGGCTGTTATTGAAATTCCCCAAGAGCCTCGGGTTCGGACGCGAGTTTCTTTTTCGAGAGACCAAGTGCAAAGAAAGTCGCGATTCCAAAATAAAAAAAAAATCTCTTCGCTCTGCTACTCCTTCTGTACAATATAGTATATAATGTATGTATGCAGACTCGCGCTCATGCTTTTAACTCGAGTGGCTAACCCAGAGACAGAGAGATTGAGACACACACAGCTCGTCGAGTATACCCCGCGACGGAAAACAAACTCATATAAAAGATTTTCATTCGCTTGCCGACGGGAATATAACGCGAGTCCACGGCTATTTACAGTATATGTGTGCAGTTCGAGTTTGGGTCTAGACAAATTTATATTACATTTTTCAGGTACTTTCCTCGGAGGTAATTTGGCTGATACAAACTTTTCTTATATATTTTATTGAAAAGTAGAGATTATTGTGAAACTTTCTTTGAGTTTCTTGAGATCAATAGTTATGTAATGCAGCTGGAGATGATAAAAATAAAAGATTCTCATGTCAAGAAGAAAATCTTCTACTAACGTGTGAGAACTATAGTAACAACAAAAATAGAATACGAACAGATAATTACGTAACCAGTCCCGTTAGTATATGTAAACAATATTTAGTCAAATTATAACATGTTAAATAGAAGGGAAATTCACAATCGCAATTTGTGTTGGGAATGACAGCAATATAATATTTGTTTGGGCAATTCAAGTTTCTCCTCAAATAATTGTACAATATACTACCTAATTAGCCTTCGCTATTTACTATTTACGTAACAAATTGAATTCACCCTATTTCCTCGTTTAAATTACTCGTATAACGATTTCGATCGTCAAAGCATAACTAATAATATACACTTGGAAGAAGCAAACCGACAAACATTTGTTCATCGATTCATCAGCTATAAAGTTATTTGATAAAGAAGATAAAAATAACCATTCGTTACAAACCAGGAGTCATCATAATACATTCCAAAACCACAAGATGCGCAATAAAAAAATCAAGATCTTTACTCCCCGATACAACATTACGCTTAACTTACGAGTCTTAAACGAAAGAACGACGTATAAGGTTCCGGTGGTCTGTCTATTTTTATAGCGGCCCTCGCGCCCCCGCACAGATCTTTAGAGGAAAAAAGTTGTCTCTATGATTTTACGTCCCCATCCTCCCAAGTTCTGTCAGGATTTCTCCCTTAACTATAGCAATGATACCAGGAGGGCAGCACTAGAACCGCCACCAGAAGCAGCAGCAGTAGCAACAGCAGCAGCGACAGCAGCTCTGTCGCGCGTCGACATGATGGAAAGGGAGGACGAGGATGAGGAAGGACGGGAATGAATTTGTCAACTACAAATCGTTTTTCTGTCCTCGGGACCAGGAAAGGCGATACTAATGACACTTTGGGGTGTCTTTAGGGACTCATGTGGTCTCGTATGGTGAGAGTAAAAAAACTGATCTTTAAGGAAAAAATCTGTGTTTCTCGGCTTTTTTCCCTTCTCGCTGTCTTCCGTCTCTCGGTTAACACACAGATACACATGTCAGAGTTCGCCGTCGAGGAGAAAGATAATGCCTCGCGTGCTTTATTGCGTTTTTCGAAGAAATCCGTAATGCCGCGCGGCCCCGAACGCAATAAAATTTTATATTACCGAGCTTTTGGAATTTGTGAGAGTGAATTATAACTCTCACGCTGAGAGAGAAAGAGAGAGAGAGAGAGAGAGAGAGGAGCATTAAGGCTGGTTTATTTTCACTTGCAAGCTGTATATTAGACACGGTACTTTTATACGTTTCTGTTCTTTAATTATTGTTTCCGTTGCTATGGAATTTCTTTAAAATAATAAAAAGTCTTATCTCGTTTATGTGATGGTTTCTAGAGAGGATATTTTATAGAAATATAAATTTAGCGGTTTTCGCGTATAGCTGCAGGTTATCTATGTTAATAAAATGTACTAAACGGTTGCAAAAAAGTATATCGTTGAATTTTATCTGATTGAAGTGAGGAGCGGAATAAATTAAAAAATTTCACTATTGTCAACCGCGTGAATTTTATCAGAGGCTCATGAATAATGTTTCTAAATGTGTTTCATTCAAAATAAAAACAATACAAGCTATGTCCATAAAAAAAAATTTAAAAAAAAATCTTTTAATCAAGCCAGTGCAGAGCCTTTTTATGATGCACAATAGGGCAATAAGCCATAAAGTATGTAATATTCTACGATAATATTTACTGTCATAAAAGTAAATTTCTCCTATCACGCCATTGTAATAAAGCAGAAAATATCGTCATTCGCAATAATAGCGCGCGAACGTTGCGTCGCTCTCTCTGTGAAAAATGACTCATCTGATAAAATTTTGCTAAAAAAAAAGAGAGAAGAATTTACGACTCACCTAAGCAGTCCAACGAAACATAAAAGAAAACTACAGAATTTACACAATTGTCAGAAAGCCGTATAATAAATTGGTTCAAGTTCATCAATCGAGGTAGTGAATAGCAGCTGTTGTTCCGCTATAAATTTCAATCGAATTACTCTTCAGTTGATGGAATTCCAACTCGAACGACAGTTTCTCTTTCTCCGAGCCCAACTAAACTGCCTGCCTCCCACTGTATCATAACAAAATATTTTAATTCGTTGTCGCGCGCGGTGAACGAGAGAGCTTTGGATGGAGGCTCCCACTTAAACGCAATCATGATCCTCTCGAAGTGGCTTCCGTGAGCCCCGCACAGATGACAAACGACTCTGCCGGATAAATTCATCCAAATTTATTTGCTCTGTATTCCGCGTGAGATACAATGGAAAGGGGATAAAAATAAACAGTCCGAACAATGTGCCTGCAGTTAGTTATTTTAACCTTAAAAACTTATTTATATACCTGTCAACGATTTATTTAGTGTAGCTTCGGATAGTTTAAATTAGGCCAAGCGACGCAGACCCATAGCTTACATTTTATTCACCTCGTTATGTTGTTTAACGAATTTTCTTGTATAATTTAATCAGATAGATCAAGTGGAAGTTATAAATCAAAGACCTCTCCCTTTTCTTCTGTCGTTGCAGTAAGAGCTATATTAAATACAATCCACTTATTGTTAAACCGAAGATAAAAATCTAATGGCTTTGTTTACAGCTGTTGCAATTTAAATATATCCTGCAGCGTCAATGAATTATGTTAACAATTGTGCCAGTGCGTGAGAGGTCAAGAACCTCACTTGGAAAATCATATGCTTATTTTGCTTGATACCGAAATTAATATTCAAATAGAAATGAACTTTATGCACTACTACTTATACAGGAATGGAAGTAGACTTTTTCCGTCTGTTCTCGATCGGGTTTTAACCGTTGCAAGTTCCTACTAAATCAGATGTTTTACGATATTATACTTGTAGCTGCCTAATCGAAAATGTTCGCCAGCAATTTACGTAACGATTATCAATTGGATTCGTCGCCAGCTTAAGGATATAACTTATCGGTATTCCCAAGAATCTTAGTTCTACGAATGGATAAAGTCAAAGGGGCACTTATCAGGGTTTCCATTTCTGTTCTTCTCGACGCGAATCAAGGTCCAATATAACATCGACAACGCAGAAGCCTGGTACAAGTGTCCATAACGCTTCTCGACGCGACTGCAACTGCGACCGCAGTGAAAAGACGGAGGAGGATCGTCGACCCACAACGACGTCACGCTCGTCTGACGCACAGCTGTAATTCCGCCGATAAGCATCTAAACTCGCGCATGATCTTAATTGTCGCCGGGGATGCAGTGACCGCATGTCACAGTACGGCCACCGTATCTCTCTCTCTCTCTCTCTCTCTCTCTCTCTCTCTCTCTCTCTCTTTTATGCTCCGCGTATTTCTGAGCTCACGACAAAGGAATGAATTTGAATGAACGAACGGACAGCAGCCGGAGAGGGCCGTTAACGAGCGCTAATAAGCGGGACGAGGCGACGCGACGTTGCACATGACCTGCTACGGATCTTTCGAAAACTGTAATGAGAGGAATTGACAAATGGACTTGCAGCGAGTCGCTCGAAACTGTGGCCAAACCCCGTTTCAAGGAATTACTATATAGGTATTTGCGAGCATTTAGCAGTTTGTGCAGAATGAACAGAAACAGATTTTGTCCAGCTCTTGACCATAAAAATTATGATATTTTAAAAATTACTGATAAACAATTTATAAAGTGTAATAATAGTAATTACGTTCATAAAATGTAGTATTTATTATGAGCAGAAATGATTATTGTGAATATTTACTCAAGTTGGTAGACAAACTAAATGGCCATTTCCACTTTAAGACAGCTTTCATCTAATATAATCTCAGAAATAGATGTTATACAATGTCGAGAATGTCAAAGGATTGAGCGTAAAAACCGTTAAATTTTTTGAAAAATATATTCTTCAAGAGCAGTACTAAGGAGGCTAACGGATTACGCAATACTTAAAGATGACTACAAACTCGTTAAGTCAAAAAGGTTAATATCTTATTTGTCGATTATAAATTCTTCAGCGGTCTAACAAAGCAGTAAAAAATCGTTGATTTGGACATTGGATTTGAAAAAAGCAAACATTCATAAGCCGAATGGACAAAACTGATTCTGATATATGGCCATAGAGAAAACTGGTTATTTTTATCGTCAAACCGTTTCAAAATATTTCACGTTACGGATGCAGACGAGAGACCTGCAGCCACTAATAATTTTACATTCACTCTCATATATACACAAATCAATGAATCAAGTGACGTCGCTTCTTGCAGCATCTATAACGAAACGAAAAAACTCTTGCGCACGACGAAAAATTTAAGGAGACAGATAGAGACGTTACTCGGATATAAAAGTGCGACCCTTTAACGTGGTGCGGCTTTATGTATACCGCGAGCGAGACAGAGAGAGAAAAAGAGAGAGCGAGTGAGAGAGATAGAACGAGTCTTGAGGTACGGAAGAGGGATTTTACTTATAACTAGTCCCCGGAGCACATTTAATCGTGAATACCCACTTTTTACGGGCGATTTAACGGTCGCTCCCCCTCTCACTCTCCCAAGCATAGCAGTGGAAATTTGTTGCCCAACATTTTGGAATTCTCCCGTAGTTGGAGAAACAGAGAAGACGAATATATATATTCGGTGTCATATTCTTATACATAATGCGTTATACCCAGAAATCTCGCGGCGAGATTTTTTTGTTCAAATGGGCGAGCGGTGCAGGTATCGCTGTTTGCCGTGGATGGAACGAGAATAAAAGTGGAAGAGAGCCTCGAAATTTATGAGGATGCAGATTTTTATTTTGGTGAGAAATGAAAATAGTCATTGCTGTTTACTGGCGCGCGTGACGTATGTTATATATCTGCTGTGAGTTTACGTCTGCGTAACAGAATATAATAATGATCGATCTCGTATATTTTTGTCAGGGGCTCATCGTTCAACGATGAAATTCTGAAATAATTTAAGAAGTATTAATAACCTTCAACTATTCTTCGTCAGCGCTGGATTCTGCAAAAAAAAATATGTTTGCTCGCTCTACAACATGAAATATAAAAAAGTTAGTATAATCATTTTTAATCATTTCCTGCCTGCTATATATATATATAATAAAATATCAAGGACACGATTTCGATGAAATCGCGTTTGTCAACAGTCCTCGAGATGGAAAGATTCAGTGTGACAACGGTAACATTTTTTCATATTAATTTAATCTATAACATCGCTGTAACCCACACTTGGAGCAAAACTAAGATCGTTTTTTATCGTATCGACGAGCAAAAAAGTGGACAAAATGGAGTGTATAACGAATTCGGTCGAGGCACCAAAAAAAAAACAAAGAAAAGGAACCTGGTCTATGTATACGTATATAATGTACATATCCAGGCGCCAAAATAAAAGCGCGCGAAATGAAAAAAAGAATTAAAAAATAAAAAGAAACATGTCACGGAGAGACAGGCGACAGAGCTCGAGCGCGTAACTTAAAACCTTTCTGTTTATATAGAAGCTCGCAGGTGTCAGGTAAACGCTCTCGCAAAGTGAAAGAGAGAAGGAGAAGAAGAGAGATGAAAAAAAAACGAGCTTGACCCCTAGTCCTCGATACAACGTGTACGAGAGTGAGAACGTGAACGATCGGTATAGAGAAAGACATATAAAAAGTTCACGGGCGAATGAGCGATTGTGTGCTTCCCGTCGAGAGCTCAGATCGCACACACTCGCACCTAGAGAGAGAGAGAGAGAGAGAGAGACAGAGAGAGAGAGAGAGAGAGAGGCAGGGAGAGAGAAAGAGAGAGAGAACGAAAGAAAAGAACTCGCACCGAAGGCTCGAATCTCGTCACCAAGAGGCCTCCACTCACGCGACGAGTTAAAAATGTATATGCGAAGGTATACACACACGCCTCCGTCGAATCAGTCGACCCCGTCCGGCTCGTAGGTTCCCATGTACGTGTATGTGTATACCTGGAGAAAAGAAAGAGGGAGAGAGAGAGAGAGAGAGAGAGAGAGAGAGAGAGAGAGAGAGAGAGAGAGAGAGAGAGAGGGACATCTCGACGGGCGTTCGCGTAGAGAGAAGTCGTTCCACTGCAGCAGCGCCAACAGCAGCAGCACAAGCAGCACAAGCAGCAGCAGCAGCAGCAACACAATGCAAAGCCTTATTTAGTGCGCCCTGCAGTACGCGGGGCTTTTTCCCACACGGCAGCGGCGCACGAAAATTTTTCTTAGACCTTCTAATGTCCTTACCTTCGTCTTCTTCCCTCGCAATGGGGTGAGAGACAGAGCGAGAGAGAGAGAGAGAGAGAGAGAGAAATCTCCGGACTTTTTTTCTCCCCCGAGATAAACAGCGCTCGGCGAGAAAATGAAGGAAAGGAGTGGCTTTTTCTCTATCTCTCTCTCTCTCTCTCTCTTTTACTCGGGCGTAAATCAGTGCGAGAGCTTCACCCATTCTACTCGCGCACTATACACGAAAGGATTTTCGGAGCTGCTCTGCTTTTATCGTCGGATGGGATTTGGGAAAATTTTTTTCGGTAGCCTCGCGACTTTAAAAGGCTTCCGATGCGCCTCTTCTTTTCCGCTTATCAGCCTGTGTATCAGACGTTTATTAGTGAGCGAATGGAGGATTTTGTCCCTTCTTAGGGGATATTATATAAAGCGACCTATACTCGACTAAAGTGCTCGCGCTTATTGTGACGTATAAAACTGGATGAAAATTTAAGGAAATTGTGCGCAGTAAGTTAATTTATGTTTTGTTGATAAATAACAAGGGATTAATGCATTGCGTTCTCAATAATAACACTAATTAATGAAATCGATTTCTAAAATTAAAAAATTGAATGCTGATAAATTATCAATGAACCTCCTTATCAAGTTTCTTAGAATTTTATAAGGTATATTAAGAATGAGTGCTCATAAACAGAACATTATATATAATGTATATTATTAAATATTTGTTCGAGCATCGTCTAATATTAACCGATGTTATTGATAATTTGTGCGAATTAATATTAAAGCTGTCTTTCATAGTGAATAAATCTTAATGATAGTGATATAATATGAAGCATTTAAAAATACGCTTTGTACTTTATGATATCTTTTCATTCTGTAATAATACATAGCTCGAACACAACTGAAAAGATATGTGAAACAAGTTATTTTTCGCAGCTTCTTTCATTCGAATTTCGCTCTTAAAGAACGACATAGAAAATCAGACGCTATATCAATAAAAAAAAAATACAGTCAGAGCGCACACGCGCACACTCTCTACCAATGTGTTGGCTTAATAGGCGAGAGAAGGAACTTTTACGCGCACGCTTACGCACAATAACATCCAGCCTACACAGGGGGAGAGAGAATCTAATTCGGTGCTCGCTCGCGCGTATTGCTTCTGAAAAATATGAATCTAACGAAGAGACTTCTTCACGCGTTCGCTCCGTGCACACACCCCTCGACTCTATATGTATATATACGCACCGTTCGCGCGCGAATGATAAGTTGTTGGACCTGTGGAATTCACTTTCTCTCTCTCTCTCTCGGTCTCTCTCCCCCCTTGGTGTGGCCACTTTACACAATGAAGCATTTAAGGAGGAGAATAAAACGTCGGTTCGGATTCCAATTCAGCAAAGACCCTCCTTTCCTTTCCTTATACCCCCGGTCGTGCGCGCATCCGATATTTGAATATGAATGGGAAAATTTGATTTACATGGAAATGCCGCGCGACCCAAAATTCGGCATATCTTGAGCGCTCTCTTCTCCTCCTTGCGTCTTTTTACCGCCTCGCGCGCGCGGCCCCATATAATTTATGCGATTTTAATGCTGTGGAAATTGCGCGATCTTGTTCTCGCGCGGATGTTGTGAGCAACGATGTTTATGCACTTCGAGAATGTGTTGTATGTGTTAATCATGTAAATTTTTGAATTACCAAATTGGTTAAATCTGAGAATACAAGTTTCTGTTGTATATTAAATAATAATTTGTATTGATACTAAAATCACTATTTTCATGTTGAACTTCAAATAATTTAGATACTTCATATAACGTAAAGATGAATTATTTCAGAATCTCCGTTATGCATGTAATAATATTATAATTTATTCTGAATTCAAGCCAATAAATCACCTACAAATGGAACAAAACCGCCGCGTCCGACTTCTCTTTCGCTCGCGCACTTAATTCCCAATTTTTCCTCACCCAGAAAGTCCGAGCTCCCCTCCCCAATAGCCAATCAATACGATTCGTATGGGCCTCGTAATGTGCGGCTGTACCTCTCGACATTAATGATATTTGGACACTCGTAAAATTTCCTCTCCCCCACGGCCGTGTACTCACGCATAACTGCATTCTTACCGATTCAGCTAGAGAATTACGTTTTCATTATATTCCCCAGCGATTCCTTGGGGCGGCAAATACGCATTGCCATACTAGAGAGTACATTGTGTATATTGCTGTACTGCTGGTGGCGATGTTTCATTGAACCATTATACGCACACAACGAGCACATAATAAAATCACTTATACACAATATGAGCGCGTGCGCGTAATTTTCAAAATCCAAATAAAGAGAAAAGACGTATAGTGGCACATAACGCGGCATACTCGCTTATTCCAAGCCCCCCCCCCTATAAGTATACAACAATGCCTCTTTAACATTTTAACGCAATTTCCATGAAAGCCGTTGCTCCGACGACGCGGGCGACTACGACGTGGGCCCCGCTCTTTTTTGTCGTTCTTCGTCCCTCGAAAAATCGATCCGCATCGTAGTACCGCCATATGTGCCGAGAGAGAGAGAGAGCGGGAGAGAGAGAGAGAGAGAGAGCAGAACACGAGCTGCATATATGCGTGTATAGGAGAGAGAGAGAGAGAGCGAGAGAGTGAGCAGGTCGTTCGACAGCTGCGCGCGATTCTCCGGTTTTCGGGCTGTACAGTGGAAGGGCATTAGCGGCTTTACGGAATTTCTTATGCGTTCGTGACATATTTCAAAGTTGGTGCGTGAGCACGTGTGTCCGTATGTGTGTGTGCGTGTGGGTATGCGTGTGTACGCGCGCACTTTTCTTAGACACATTTTCTCGATCTATCTATCTATCTATCTCTCTCTCTCTCTCTCTCTCTCTCTGGCGAGAAATGAGAGAGATATTTTACGCGAAATACTCGTGGGCGCACGTGGAGCGAAGTGCGCGAGCTAGCGGCTCGACGATAATGTGGATTCGCACTCTCGCGCGGGGCTTTGCTTTTACTGTATATTGCCGCGGAGATTTTCAGATCTCGTTTGCATGCTCAGCCTCTTTTTTTTCCTCGCCCCCTCTCTCCTCTGCCTCTCCTCAGTCTCTCTCTCTCTCTCTCTCTCTCTCTGCCTTTCCTAGCTTTAATGCGCGTCTGCCAAGTTTCCAAGTTGCTCTTCGCTATTTGGCGACATTTTTAATAGAATATCCCAGACTTCATAATTAATAATATCATCTCTTTTACGCGCTACGTCCATTTGCTTATCCGCCTTAATACACGCAAATGGCGAGCTTTGAAAGTCTTTTAAATATATATATATATATATATATACGATTTTTATCTTTAATATTGCTCATCGTATAAAAAAGGCCAAAGTACAAATTTCTACTTTTATGAATAAGATGGCACTAGCTATTATACACGCTGAAAGTTTCCAATCAGCATCTTAATATTCCTACTTTACTTGTAAATCGTTTCAAATTCACGCGCAGAAGCATTACCATGTAAACTATTATAGGAAAAATTAAGATACAGATGGGTAACTTCCCTCCAACAGCTATTCCGTTCTAATTCGTTTTTTACACCCTTATTTGGGCGTTGAATTTTATCTTCAATAAGTAAGCTATTTAAAGTTATGTAAATGAATTTATACATCAATTTACTGATTATTATTATCAAATAATTAACTACTTACTTTCGATACAAATGGTATGGAAGAATAATATAACGACAAATTATAGTTTGTTAATTATTCTTAAAAAAATTACACAATATAATATTCAGGCACGATAAAAGATCTTTGCAATCTCATTTCAATGCTGGTATGCATGCGATAAAGATACTATTATGCATTATGAAGTTCAAAATCTCATTGATCAACGAATTCATTTATTATTCCACTATCGATATAACTTATAATTGATACTCGCTCCATCAAAGCTCAGTAATATTATTACTTTCACTTCTCAGTTATAATGAATAATACAAAACTGATCTTCCCGATTTTTTCACATTTGTATTCTAAAATTGAAAAGATGACGTATAAACTTCCTAGGAAGAATCATGGTCGAAAACTCAGCTAGAGAATCTCATGTCCTCTTAACAGCTCCTCTCGCGCGCACCGCAATAATTCTGCACACCGTCAGATAAAAGCAAACACCAATATAGTTGAAAAAGCATATCGCAGCCCATATAAACCGCGGTGCACGCTCATATTCAATATACATATATAGCTCCCAGAATCTTGGGTATACCATTATGATTATTACAGTCGAGCCCCCGCAGCTTATACTCGCCCCACGTATATATATACACTCACATGCATTGCACACACACACACACATATATATATATAGGTAAGGATATAGATCGCGGAAGAGCTCGGGCTGCGGTTCTGTGCATGCGGCTGCTGCCGGCGGGCCATAATGGCGCGATAAATCTGCGCGGAAAATCGCGGGAGCGCGTAGTGCGAAAAGTCGTGTAAGTATCGCCCGCGGCCGCTTGATCGATAGCTACGTCGCGCTCACATATACACCGACAGCTGAGAGAGGGTATATCGACGTCGTCGTCGGCGGCCATCATCGGTGCGCCCGCGTTTTTTCGCGCGCGCGGACCCTCTACCTCTCTCTCTCTCTCTCGCGCGCTCTCTCTCTTGCCCTCCTGTGCTCTCAAGAACGCCATTAAAAGTCAATAACGAAGTAGGTCGAAAGTGCGGGGGAGGGAGAGAGAGAGAGAGAGAGAGAGAGAGAGAGCGAGAGCGATAGTCAATGCGCTGCTGGCGTTGCATATATAGACGTAAAGGCACGCACTTGCAGGCGCCGAACGTGTACGCGGAATATAAGTGCCCGGGGGCGTCGAGCTTTTTAGTGCTGCTGCTGTTGCTGATGCTTATGGTTCATTTTCTCTCCCTCTCCTATACACATCAAGGCGTACACGCGCGCGCGCGAGCGAAGCCGCAATCGTTCTTTTTTAATTCACCTATAGTTCCTTTTTTGTTTCTGGCTCTTTCTTTGAAGATCATTATTATTATTAGGTATAGGAGCGCCGTGGAGTGGCTGCTGAACACCAGTCGAGTTTTGTTCAGCGAAGCACTTTCCAGATTGCAGCTGATAAAGTTTTATATACGCCAGAGTGGAAAAGTGGGTGAAGATTGCGCGAGCTTTGAAAAATCGTGGCTCGGTGTTTTTCCTCTCGCTCTCGACTATCTCTCTCTCTCTCTCTGTATGAGTCTGTGTGTGTATGTGTGTATGTGTGCTCGTGCAGTGCACCGTTTGTCGCTGATGCTGCTGCTGCTTACTTGAAAGCGCGAGATTGAGAAATAATTTATTGAAATGGATCTCTTGACGAATGAAGCGTTTATATATCCTTTTCGTCACTATGTTGCGTCTCTGATGAAAGGTTCTGCAGCTACTTTTTTTTTTTTATAAATGACTTGAAAAGGTTGTATCTACGTACTTATGACACCCATCTATGATCATTTTTATTATATTACACGTTGCTATAACAGCGTGATTAATATTAAATGCTTCAATCATTACATGTATATGAAATGAAGAGTTATTTATAATCATTTTACTAGTACTGCATATAACAGAATGATATAATGGCAGTACAAAATTTGGTAAATTGATAATTTATTCTCATACAGTGTAAATAATTGCACGATTAAATTTTTTGTAATCGCGTATGATCGGAATTGATTTTTGCTTATATATGTGTAATATTTTATGTAGGTAAAAGCGTGAATTCTTATTATATCAAATTTTATTCTTCTCCTCGTTCGAAATACCTCCTGAAATGCAAATTAAAGTCGTTCCCACAAGGTAAACATCTTTTTCCGTGCGCACAAAATAAAAACTCAACAGCGGAGTTTTAAAATTATATAAAATATGAGTTGAACTTTTATAAAATAAAATTGGATGGCGTTGGAAAAAGATTTCTAATAATAATTTGTGCGCAGCGCCAAGCCGACAAATAATGTGTCTATTAAAAGTCAGAAAAACTTTTTGATTTACGTTATATACTATAACTAGTGTGCTCCTCGGTCTTATTTTGGTGCTCTTAGAGTTCAACGTAGTCCTGAATTAATAGACTACTGAAATTTGACATTTGAGAATCGAAAAATGGTCGTGCAAGAGTTCAAACACACTTTGAACTGTCAGAGCTCGACGCAGCGCGCTCTGCAGTCCAATAATGGGCGTCTGAGACGTTCATACGTCAAGCGGATGGTGTTCAATGCATCATTGAACTCAGAGACTCCGA
>UELV01141920.1:0-28207 GCA_900490015.1 Megastigmus stigmatizans | reverse complement strand
TTGCGTCTCTGATGAAAGGTTCTGCAGCTACTTTTTTTTTTTTATAAATGACTTGAAAAGGTTGTATCTACGTACTTATGACACCCATCTATGATCATTTTTATTATATTACACGTTGCTATAACAGCGTGATTAATATTAAATGCTTCAATCATTACATGTATATGAAATGAAGAGTTATTTATAATCATTTTACTAGTACTGCATATAACAGAATGATATAATGGCAGTACAAAATTTGGTAAATTGATAATTTATTCTCATACAGTGTAAATAATTGCACGATTAAATTTTTTGTAATCGCGTATGATCGGAATTGATTTTTGCTTATATATGTGTAATATTTTATGTAGGTAAAAGCGTGAATTCTTATTATATCAAATTTTATTCTTCTCCTCGTTCGAAATACCTCCTGAAATGCAAATTAAAGTCGTTCCCACAAGGTAAACATCTTTTTCCGTGCGCACAAAATAAAAACTCAACAGCGGAGTTTTAAAATTATATAAAATATGAGTTGAACTTTTATAAAATAAAATTGGATGGCGTTGGAAAAAGATTTCTAATAATAATTTGTGCGCAGCGCCAAGCCGACAAATAATGTGTCTATTAAAAGTCAGAAAAACTTTTTGATTTACGTTATATACTATAACTAGTGTGCTCCTCGGTCTTATTTTGGTGCTCTTAGAGTTCAACGTAGTCCTGAATTAATAGACTACTGAAATTTGACATTTGAGAATCGAAAAATGGTCGTGCAAGAGTTCAAACACACTTTGAACTGCCAGAGCTCGACGCGGCGCGCGCCGCAGTCCGACAATGGGCGGCTGAAACGAAAATTTTATTTCTTTTATACTCTACAATTTTTACATTTATCACTTTTATGAGAAATTAATATTTTTTATGGTAATTCCCCAAAAGAGGTCATTTTGAGCTAATTTAAGCATTTTCCTGTGTTTATTTTGAAAGGAGTTGGCTTTAGAGAGAAATTTACTGTACAAAAAAGATGTACTTTTTTTGTTCATCAACATCTTCTTTTTGTACTTTTGTGTAAAGTCAATATTTTTTTAGTTGTAGCTGAAAAACGACTTTTTATACTTTTGTTTATGCTGACATTCAGCCAATATATTGCGGATCAGTCTGGTTACGATACTGGCAGCTTCTTATGACCAGACGAGTAACCTATCTAAAATTCAGTAAGATCGGACAAAATCTCATTGAGATAAATCGTAAACTTTTCTACATGCATAATAGATCCATATGTACACATTACAAGGAAGCCTTGGAATTTTCTTGTGACAGAAATTCGTTTTGCGTCAAAATATGTTATTTTTTGTGGTGTTCATCTTTTGCAATGGTGAAAATATTAGGCATTTTCGTGTAGCGGTAGTGCCTAAAAAGGCTATATTAAATGAAGTATGAGTACTAATTTTATTATAAGATTGAATCTACATATAAGTATGCATATTTTCACAATTCCAACAAAAGAATAAACAATACCATTAAATATTCTATAATCTTCTGCGGAAGAAATATAAAAAAAAATGTTTTATCCTAAAGATTTTGATTTTTCGTTAAGTAATAAACCGTTCTTTTCGATTATCTACAAATTACCCGACCTTATAAGAAGCCAAACTCGGATTGGGTAATTCATAGACAGCACACACATACACAGGTACATTCATGTTAAAGGATTATATAAATATGATATCACTTTGGGGGGTCGCGACGCTCGCGAGCCAAACTTCTTATTGCGCTTCATACCGGCGACGCTGCCTATATATAAGTTCTGCACATGTACACATGTGCGGAGAAGTGAATGTTACAATTCCTCGTCAGTCATGCCTGCAGGGAGAGCTCCGCTAAAGTTCTTCCGATATTAACGCGTGATAGTGGTCGATCGAGTTTTAGCCGTGCACACACGTTCAGAAACACTTCCGCTGCTTTTTTTTCTTTTTTAGTCAAACATTTATTTAAAAAAATTCACGTGTGTTGGTATGTGGGGGGTCTGTGTGAGGTAGAGAGAAAAAGAGGAAGGCAGAAATTAATTTTTGCACGCGCTCAAGCGAGCCTTGATTGATTGGGATATGGCAAGGCGGTGGCGTAGGGCTTGTTTGGTATATACATGTCGAGTGTCGATTTCAATTTTTCATGCAAATTGTGCATGTATGCGCGTGTGAGTGCAGTATATCTCTGGTCGCTCATTGAAGTGAGTGCCTCGAAGAATGACGTGCGCTAATTGACGACACTTCGCCGCGCTTGTGGAGATAGATCATTGATTCCGCGAATTTTTATGCATACGAGCGCGCCTTCGTACTGTGGAGCAGTACTGTTACATATATATGTAATACAAATGAAAGCTGGAGACTCTTTTGTTTGTTTCTCAATGCTTTTATCTTTTAGTCGACGTGGAACGTAATTTACGAGATTCTGGTTCCCTGAATTTTTTGTTTCTTTGCGGAGTTTCATCTTTCAATAAGAGTTTGCATTTAAAGGTTGATGCGCATATTTAATATGTTAATCTCGTGATTGTAATAAATCATAATTTATTAGTACTGAATATTGTACAGAATACATTTTTATTTTGTAACAAAAGAACAGAATTCAAGTTGAATTGGAAAATTGTTTAGATTATAAGTGACAATGAAATTGTTATGCTCGTCATAAATTTACGAAAGCATTTCACTCGTCTAGTGCGACACGACCAGATTAAAATGTATGCTTATGATAGATTGTTTATACAAGTTTTCTTCATGCGTATATTATCTGTGTTAAAAGGGGTTCGAGGAAAAGTTCATTACTCACACGGTGATTCACGCTCATACCCTGAATTCGAAACTGTTCATTAAAGCTCACGTTTTGCGTATACGATAAAATCAGCGTGGGGGGTAGGGAACACAATTAACGTACATCTTGCTAGTACACCGGCAAAGAGTAACGAAAGCGAAACTTTAGAAACGAGCGGCCGCCGTGCGCCTCCTTAATGAAAAACAAATTAAAACTTAATCTGAGACGGTAAAGAAATTGTTATTGCGACTACGTAACAAAATACATATTATCCATTAATTATTCATGCTGCATAAAAATTCCAAATATTGGTATAAAATTAAATGGCACGAAGCTTAATATATAGATACATAAATCTTAAAATACAGAAAAAGGTGTGCTTTTCTTGGATTTTCATAGCTAAAGCACATGAATAAAGCGCGCAATACTCGATAATAGATCTTCAACTTACAAGGCATCATTCATCGCGCGAGGGAAAATTTTTTGCTAAGCAACAATCCATCTTAATCAACAAGGAGGACATAACGAATTCGTAAAGCTCGCGCACAACATACACACACACACACACACACGCACACACACACACATACACACACACACACGTCAAGGCTTATATGCTCGATATACGCGCGAGCTCTTATTGAAACAGTTAACGCTGACTAATTCAATTCATCATATTCAAATGGCCGAAAAGCTTCTCATCTCGTTCTACATCCCAGCTACAGGCAGAAGGGGTACACGTACACAGCCCTCCACCTACAGCCACCCACACACACACACACACACACACACACGCTGGGAAAAAGTAAAGCTCGCTAGCGTATAAGAGAAAAGGCCGCATGCTCTATAGGTATATTACATATATACGCGTATATATACACAGGCCAGCTAACCGCGAAAATCCCCTTTTGCGCACGAGAGAGTTGCCGGATTCTAAAAGTTTCTAATGAAAACGTCCGCGGATAGCCGCCTCATGTACCAACGCTCGCTGCGGTATAATACAGCTCGGGGGAGGGGGGGGGGGGGGGGGCATTTTCTATACTCTTCGGCCGTCTTTTCTGCTGTGACGTCGTGCTCACTTCCTCTCCCTCCCTACCCCCTCTCTCTCTCTCTCTCTCTCTCTCTCTCCCTCTCCCTTTCTTTCTCTCCGCGTCCGTGAATTCGCAATGCCGGCGCCGGAATTACACGGCATTGAACTCGATATTAAACCGCGCGAGCTGCAGTGCCCGCAGCTAGTGCAGCATAGAGCGTCGTAGAACGCTCGGCTCTTTTTACTTGGCCGCACCGAGTAGGAGAGAGATAGAGAGAGAGAGAGAGAGAGAGAGAGAGAGAGAGAGAGAGCGGGGGGCAGACGCGCTTATAGGATATTTAAATGAAATCGTCATCTTCAACGCCCTCGCCCACACTCTCCCTGTATATAGTCCTCTCTCTCTCTCTCTCTCTCTCTCTCCTTTTCTCTATGTGCGCGAGCTTGAACTGCCTTCCATTGCGGCTCACCCATAGCAAATTCATAAAACCTCTCTCTCTCTCTCTCTCTCTCTCTCTCGATCTCTACTCTCATTTGCTCTTTCTCACGTTCTAGACTCTGCACTCTCTGTCTCTCTCATTCTCTCGATCTTTTTAAACGAAATGTCGGATTCAGTGAGGGACGAAGCTCGGACGCTTAGTTATGTTAAATGATTTTAGTCTGTTTTGTTTTTTTTTTGCTGAATTTTCAATTCCGTCTTTTGGTTAACTTATAGAAATTTCTTCTTAATTGTAATACCATTTTTTACGAGTTCCTGTCTATTCGAAGATTATGCTTCTAGTAATATTCCCATTTCCAGACGTCTCCATCGGTCTAACAGCAACGATTATATTTAAACGGTAAATTATCAATAAAAAATCAACGAGTCAGATTAGCACATAAACAGACGAATATAACAATCAATTAAATTTCTCAAGAACGACCGCGAGCGAATAAGTTGCTCTATTATTATTTTTCCACGCTCCTCCTCGACGCCGCGTCAATTATTTCTAATTATAATCGTTGCAAATTCACAAGTATAAATTATTCGCTCAAGGCCTAGAAATTTATCAAGTTCCAGCAGAACATAGAACACACAATCCTCCTCGATGTTTTCTCTCTATACATATACACGCTTCTTCCCGTCTCGCTCCTCTTATATCTCCATCTCTTGTCTTTTTTTCCGTACTCTCTCACGCGTTGTTGCGGCTCGCGGCTTCACTATATATACAACGGTACGCCCCGCTATAGTATAAATCACACATTAACATATCGGCTCGGCGCATCTATGAATATTATTAAATGATAATTATTAGTTTTGCGGCTCGTGCGGCGTATTATGTGTCGCGCGGGTGGACGCGACGAAAAGTTAAGCCTTCCTTCCTTCCTTCTCTGTGTAAGCGCGACAGCGAATAAAAAAGTCTATAGTACCGTATTATAAGCGTGGACGTGAGTCATACATTTCAATTCTATTACTTCGTGGTTTCAGAATGAATTTTAGCTTTGACTCATTGTTTGAGCTTTTTCATTTTAAACTGTTGAAAAACAAAGGATGCCTCGCCTTGCAGTTAAGTTGCATTGCGAGACATCTTCATGCAATCGAGTTTTTATATTTCCTGCAATAAAAAGGTATAATCGGTGAGTTTGTCGGGAGAAATGGCATGTCTAACGGCACCCTTAAAATATTTACCTCCTATTAGAAAGTACCAGTTGATTTCAAAAATTCAAATTTTCAAGAATCAAAAAACCTTACAGTTCTACTCTATGTTTTAGATTCGAGTGTCCCAGTTTCTATATATATCTGCTCGAATGACAAAAACCGCTTGAGCCCATAAAAAATCCTTGCACTTTTCAATTCGCTAAACAACCAAAATAAGCGCTTCGAGCAAATACTACCGAAACTACACCCCATCCGCACTCCTTCCTGCACCCCAGCTTAAACAAATTTCCTCTTATCCATCCCATCGATCAAGCCACCAAATATCTGGCCTCCATGCGTTCGCGCGCCACGTAATAGTGCCAAGACAAAGCCTCGATATAGAAAGCACCAGAGGCAGCCCAATACATCAAACAACCAGCTGAAGGACGAAAAAAAAGCCCCAAGTAATCCCCAACAAATCACGCGCAGCGGATTTGCCGATGACTCGTGCAGCGCCGCGCCACCGCCTCGAGAGCACGTACACACACGATGTGCATTTTCGGGGTTCTCGATCGCTCGATCCGCCCCTTCGCCTTCTTCCCGCAACGCGCCGGATTATTAGCATTTTTATGCCAGCGGCCTGCGCCGCGCCACCCCAAATCATTCGATCGCATTCGTTGTGTGCTGCTGCACGTGCACGCTTTAACTGCGCGCGTTCCGCGCGAGCTGCCCTAACGTTACGCCAAAGTAGGTGCGATCTGCTATCGTGGCCTCGGCGCATTTCTGGGGGGGGGTTGCTTATTGATGGATATAGTTCAAACTTTTTTTTACTCGCCACAACTTTATTTTAAAGTCGATTGAGCGAACGCATAATAAAGGCAACCGGTAACTTTATTTGCTTTGATAATTAAATACTCTGAATTAAGCGCATTGATAAACGAGTATATAGGGAAAATTACGAAATATATAAGACGAGATAAGTTATATGGTTTAATATCTACCTTGTTTCTCAGTTTTACAATTTAAAGTACTCCACTATTTTAATTTTTGTCAATAAACAAAATATAATCTTCGCAACACGTGACGATACTGTTTCGAAATATAAACAATTATGGTGAAAATTGTTGGCTCATGCATTTGGCATTCAATCGTAAATAAATGTTTGGACAAATAAAATTTAATCGTTCGAAGCTTTATCATTCAATTACAGTAGCTGGTGAAAAATTTACTGAAATCAAATAAATATTTATCGTCGCAGTACTATCATAAATATTTGCACGCGGAATATATTTATTTTAAACCGAAAGCAGCACTTTTATTCACTTATATCACCACTGACAAACATCAACCTCTTTTTAGCACAATATCGATGAAAACATTTATATTCGATTAACAAATAGTTGTTCCAAACTATTGGTGTGTGTCCCAATAAATATCGGTAATCCACACCTAAAGGGAAACGCGCAGGTCTATAACGGTTATATACAGTGGCGGGCGCTCGTACCGCTTTGATATTTTATGCACGATTAATAACGCGCCGAGATTCATAGTGTGACGTAACGTACACCAACACACACACACACACATACACGGCTGCCACCCCCGTTCAATCCCCTTCTCCCTTCGTCATTTAAAAGTTTAGTCATTTACGGAGTTTTACACCCACTACTATAGAGGCTGCGTGTGTATTGGGCTCGTGAGAAAAGCTGCTAATCGCCGCATTGCGCAAGAATTTATGGCGTTCTAATGGTTCCATTAAACGAAAACGTTACGCGCTATGCTTATACGAGGACGCATCGAGTGCCCACCTCGACGCAATTCCGTACGTTGCAACTGGAAAAAGAAAGAAAAAAAAATAACAACGTTCTTTTATTTCTATCGTGAAAAACGCACGTAGAGGCGCGTGCGCGTGCTTCTCGTCGTTGCTTTTATTGTTTTGATAGCGGGGATTGTATTGTTTCTAATAAATATTTTATAGAAATTTAAGGGCACTATCGTTAAGATACGAGCGAGCAGGGTAGCAAAGGAAAGAATAAAAGGGTCTGATGCTAGGTATTATTTTTTTATACTGGCTGTAAGGCCTTCGACCGAATGTGCGTCCTTCTTTTCTTTTATTAAAAATGAAAATAAAAGAAAGGCGATACCCGTAAATTGGACACATTTTATTTAGCATTCTGGACGCCTGCATAGTTAATAGGCCGTTCAAAATCGGATTGTAAATATTTCAGCGAATTGTTGCATATTGAGTTGGGTGAGATGCTGAATAGTGAATTCAGAGTGTAGCACTTACTAGTGGTTACTTGTTAACATTATTTTTAAATAGAATTTCCGTGACTTCCGAATTCTTGATCAATCTGAATAAATAAAATCGACTAAAAGTAAGAACATATTAAAAGCCGATTGCAAATATCACCAACCCATTCTTGTCGTAGAATTAATTACAAAATGATAATTATCTCACTTAATAATCCAGTTAAGCAATACTTACTGATTGGAGACGTACTTAAAGCATAATCGCTTTGCAAAAAGAAGATAAAAGAAGAAAACCGCCGCTAATACCATCAGCGGCCGGTCAAGTTCGTAGCTAGCAATTACACGAAATAAGATTCGAACAGCAAATAATCGACAACGTATAGGCGAGTTATCGACAACGTAATTTTAATCATCGACCTAAAGGCCCCCCCCCTCGATTCAGCTGAAGGTTTTCGAATTTGTAATTATAATTGCGAGGGAAAAAGCTCCGAAAGCAAAAGTGTGCTCTACATGTAAGTGCCCCCCCCCCCTCACCGATCGCACCGATTTCGCAAAGTTAATGGCCACGCATTTTTCATGTCGCTCTCACGATGTTGGTCGATATAAAGCGTCTAAAAGAAGGGGGGACAGGCGATTAATCGCGAACGGGGCCCCTGTTTTTTTCCATCCCGGGGACCCTTTGCGCAGACGATCACATATAGAGAAACCCATGGTGGTGTGACCTCAACAAGGATATTGCGGGAAAGTTTCTCTCTTTCTCTCGCGCCCCCCTTGGTCGTGTATTACGATTGAGCATTGTCGCCGGCGCGCGAGTCAATTACCTATTCCGGTTCCCTATGGCTGCAGGTGAAGGATTAAAGTCTCTCTCTCTCTCTCTATCCGTCTAATTTTTTTATGAAGGGAAAAAGAAGGCTTGTGTATACGAGGGGTGCGACTAAAGCTTCGATATGTCTATAGCTGAGATGTGTGTTTGCACTTTGTATTAGCTTTAACGAGCGGCTAAATAAATAAATAAGAGAAAGTGGACGTACGAGCATCGTGAGCGCGCGCGTGTGTGTACATGTAATTCTTTATAAGATATTTATTGGCTTTCAGTAAGTGATCTTTTTTGGCTAAGATGTAATTTCGGTTTGAGTTATTAGCTTAAAATTTTGATTGACGAATCGAATGAATTCGTTACAGGTGTGACTAATTTTTTCAATGCATATAATTATACACGAATTAGAGTTACAAAACAAAAAAATAGGCACAAGCCCGATTAGCTCAAATCATTTTTATCGAAATAACCTCAAAATAGTTTCCGGTAAAATTATAAACGGACGAGCAAGAGATATAAACTATAGCACTTGAACGCGTTAGTCCGTGAAGATTCAAAATAGTTATAAATAAAAGAAACATCCGCCATAAGTCATACGTCTGCAGTATATATATATATATACATATCCTTCAGGTATATTCGTATCCGCCCAGACTTCCGACTTCCGCCTCGACTCGCGATCTCCTTGACAAAGTTTTATAAATAACACAAGAGAGCGTCGAGTTCGAAAAGTAGTTATTTCGTCACGTCGCTGCTGCTCTCTCTCTCTCTCTCTCTCCCTCTCTCTCTCTCTCTCTCGCTTATACGCATATACACAAGTCTCTCCTTTTATAATGAGCTCAGCGTCTGGAAAGTTGCCCCTTTTGCACAAGTTGCATTAATCCGCTGAATTATACGATTAGAGGCTGAGCGGCAATCTCTGCGCACGCAGTCAATTTGACTAGCAGGTAACGCCCGGGGATCGTGTCCATTTCCCATCGGATTCTGTAGCGAGCCTCGCCGCGTGAGCGCCACTTGGTTACTGGAAATGCTGGATACTGCTTAGCTCTGCTCAAAAGTGCGCGCGCGACTCTATATATATATATACGTATATATACATGAGTGGAACGGGGGAAAAGTTGAAATTGAAAATTTCCTACTGGTTCATATAGCTGCGGTCGCGCTTGTGTTGCCGTGGGAATTAAGATTGAATTTTAAACGTTCCCCATTGATGGAACTATATACCGATTGGATTTTTCAATTCGCACAATGATGGTCACCACGTGCACTTACTAGTGAAGGGTTAGTAATTATGCGCGACTCTCGAAATTTCAACAGGTTTAATTTCGTTCTCTGCAAAATCACTTTTCAATCTTACAAACGTTGTGTATATATTGTTGTGTATACGTTGTGATTATGTAGCATACAAATCAATTATCGCTTAACAAACTTTTCGATTAATTCATTTCCACGTCGGTAAACGGAAAACAGTGGTCGTATTTCGGCTGGCTATATATATTATAACTTTCATATTAAAATTGCGTTTCCACTTTTGCGTAATAATTTTTTTAATATGATCAAATCTGTCACTTTCGACGTTATACTTACACCAGACTTATAAATTACTTCACAACGATAAAGTGAAATTGGCCCTCTATAATGAACAAAGTTTCTCTTCAGTTTTGCGTTTTTTATAAATGTTTGATCGACACGAAACAGCTCGTAGGATTCATCGCTTTGTAGAGCATTGGCCAGTTTAAGCATATATCGACAAGCTTTTCTTTTCCAGCACTCGCTTCTCTTTCTCTCTGCTGTGTGGCAGTTATGGAAATTCGTTTATCCGAGGTTATAAAAGGATACGTAACGCGCGGTATGCGCTGTACTCGATATTGGCCGAAAGGTTGGCTACTGCCGCGCGCGCCACACGCTCGTGATGCTATGCTGACCTTATAGGTCAACGATATGGATTGGCAATATCTTTTTTTTTTTATAAATATATCGGTCTTTCCTCTTTTTTATTACGTTTCTGTATTTACGTGCTTGTGTACTATATGTGCGGTATACCTTGTTGATTCCGTATCGATTCTCGGTAAATTTTGAGCAACCTACTCTCTTAATTCGTGTGCCAGCATAGATGGGCTGCAATGATGGCTTCAACGTCAATAAATTGAAAGATTTTAGGGCGACGTTTACCGTTTTACATTATTAAATGTAAATTGTATCTTACAAACGTCTCTTTAGAAACAAACTAAAACTGTATATGTTATGCGAATTTAATCTATAGAATTATCCTGCAGTAACCTTACATTTACTAAAAGATCAAAGGAAATTGTTTATTTTTTTATGCATGCTTCCAGTTGTACTTTTTTAATCTTGATTATTTCAAAGTGAACATTTGATTCATTCGAAAATTTAAGTAGCTATGCGTATATTTTAAGGATTATATACGTATATCAAGGATCTCAATTATTTGATCAGCTTTTGTTATATACTAATATATAATATTGTAGTACAAACACATGGAACCAAAGCCAGCCTATCTGAGATGAAAGATTAGGTTTCCTACCCAGAATATCTGTATACGTAACGTACTGAATATGCATTATTACAGTGGTTACGCAAATCGTTAATAGCTTTCGTGATGTAACTTGAGAGAAAAAAGAATAGGCAGCAGGCGGATCATATCTGGACCACATTGCAAATGGCATATTGCGTTACCCCCGTATCCCGTGTTAATTGTATTAATGTGTTTGGATTAGCAATAGATATAGGACAAAACTTGTTTTAGCACTATAAAAACGATAAAGTAACATAAGCTCTGTATGAGGAAGCAAAAAAAGAAACCGCGTCTGATAAAGGGCAAGGAGATAGTTATTACTTTCCACAATTGAAACGTCAAGAAAGCGTTGCGTCATCCAACACCATAAACGTATCAATTGAAAGACTCGTCTTACAAACAAAAGCAGTTCGAATTAATCGTGCATCAGAACGGCTCACGACTCACGTCCACGTCGATTGTCGAGAGCCCGCACGCGCTCGTTTATCCCTTATAAAGTGTAAACTCGGCACTGCAACAACTCGATGTGTTTTCCACTCGAATCAACCTTACATCACACACACACACACACACAAATCCTTTCTCCTCGACTTACATATGAAATCAAAATCCATCTTGTCTGCCCATGTGCATATAACGCGCAATATCTCGTTGCGCGCGTGTTTGCGCCGACTTGATCGTGAACTTGACTCTCGGTGCGCGGCTCATCGTACTCGCGCCTTGTGAAATGCCCCAATAACAAGCAACGAGCTTCGGATATACAATATACACACGAATTGCGCAGCTCGAGAGCAAAATTTCAATCCACTTATAAGGCTACCCACGTTTCCACATATATAACAAAACTATTAATTCATGATAATCGTATATTACGATATCCTATATAGCTGCTTGCGTATAGTGCTTGGACTATAGATGCTCGGGCATGGGTCTGTGTGCGCGCGCGCGCGTGTGTGTGTGTGTGTGTGTGTGTGTGTATGCATGGAAGCAAAGTATAACATTAACCGTTAAGCTGCCCACGCGCTCTTTTTTCTCTATACTATATAGTCTCATATAGGCGAGCTCGGCGAGCGCACGCTCCACTATCGCCGCGGGCGACCGCTGCAGCCTCGACAATCACGACCACCGCTCGCTATCCCGTGTGTGTGTGTGTGTGTGTGTGTGTGTGTGTGTTGTGCACTTGTGCACAAGCACTGTATGTACGCGTGTATGTGTGTGTGTAGGGAAAAAGCATGTGCTGCATGAGACACCCAGTGCATTGGGCGTGGTCAGGCGCGTTTCCCACTCGCGCTTGCGTGTGTGTGTGCGTATGTGTGTGTGTGTGTGTGTATTCCATGCAATTGCAGTAAATCCAAGGTTTGTCTTGGCCGAGCTCCTTTCGTGACTTCCCTGCACGTTCTCTCTCTCTCTCTCTCTCTCTCTCTCTCTTGCTCTCTTTCTCGCTAATATATGCAAGCGGATCGACGCGCGGATACGAGAGAGAGAGAGAGAGAACGAGAGAGAGACTCGGAGCAGAGAGTCCTGTGTAGAAAGGATTTCTATCTTTGAGGTCGAATTCAATTCGAGCGTTACGTGCATTAGAGCTCGGAGCGGAAATTCTGGCTGTTTGTGTGTGTGTGTGTGTATGTGTGGGACCATGTAGGCGCGCTGCTCTGCGCTGCTGTGCTACTTTGGTTAAATTCAGTCGTTAGGAGCCTTTTTGTACTTGCACTCTATCTGTGCGTCTGGACAGTTGGCGCGCGCGCGCGTGTGTGTGTGTGTGTCTGTGTCTGTGCTCTATTATGCAGAGAGGCGACTTTGTGTATATGGAATAGGAGTGAAAATATTCGGCCTCGGGAGATTTCGATCGATTATGTATATGTGTGAGTCACTGAACTTTCCTCTCTTGTATATACCTGCGCTGCGCGCACACGTAAGTTGCTGAATTTACAATGTGCGACAGCGGCTTTTTTGTTACCATTTCCTGGGGGGGCCCCGCCCGCCTTGCCACTATAAGTGGCTGCTGCATACGTCGAACCGAGCCGGAAAAGATTTATGTCCAATCTACAAAATTTCTTATCAGTTCAAATAAAATACTCTTGAGTGAATTCGATTTACTTTTTTTTTCCATATCCGCAGTTGATGAAATGATTTATTCCACATTAGTCGGTTTAGAATTCGTGCGGATCGCAACCTGCAGACTAGTTGTGAAACGTAAAGCTTCACCAATTAACTAAGAAGATAAAAGAGGCCTTCCCGTATTAAAGAAATTGTTTAGATTATACTCTATACATTTCCGTTCCTGCGGACATTAGAAAACTGGTTACGGCGCGGTCGTGATTAACGGGCCGAGCAGCATTTGTCGAAAAATATATATTTCGTCATCGATTATTTCCTCGGGAGAACTTTCTATATCCCGTGATTTGTAAATCTTTTCGGAAGGCGCGACTATCGAAAAGCGCATATATACGCACACGGAACTTTCTCTAAACAACTTTATTTTCGGCGCTATAAGAAATACAAGAGAGAGAGAGGAGAAGAGAAGGCATGGTACAAGCGGCGTGACAGTTGCTCTTTCAAAGAAATTCCGTGTGCGTGTTGAAAAGAGACGTCGTCGTAGCTTACTACGATATATGTATCGTTGACTGTTGCGAGCGGGCGAGATTTCAGAAAATCGTCACGTTTTACGAGCCAACAAGTCAGAAAACCAAATTTCCGGGACACGTCGCCGTGGCTATGTGATTTTCTCCGTGCAGCCCACGAGTAACTTGAGAAAGATTCCAGCTGAATATGTAAACCTTTGAGAGGCTCGCGTACTTCTTTTTAAAACCGTGTCCTCGACTCTCTGTATAGTGTATCGCTTTGACTCTCTCTCTCTCTCTTTCTTTATACGATGTAAATCGTCAAAGGATAGGACACTATTGATTTTTATAATCCTGAATATTCATATGCCCTCGACTTTGCGCATTTTTCCAATAAAGGAATGCAAATCCATAGTATCCATTTGAATTTGTTTTCCATGTATTTAATAACGAAAAAAGAGAAAAGCAAGAAAAAAATAATAAAGTTCGATTTAAAGGATACGAATACATTTATTCTTGTATTAGTTAATTCAGTATTGCTTACCGCGTATAGAAGAGATTATCATTATCCCGGGCTTATTAGCATTCATGTGGTGCATTAGGCGAGAATGGCGATAGCTGCAAGGACAGGTGAGACTGATTTGTCCGGAATCCTGCACATATAAAGCGAGGCACGACAAGTGTGCATGTACCGCTGACGTAAAATGGTGTTGCGTTATGTGTATCTCTTAAGAAAAAATGGCATGACAAAACATAACTAATTAGACCTTGCACTCTATTGCACACTTCAATTATTCATTCTTATACGTATACATACATAAACATTTATCATTACAATTCTCAAAAGTAGATGAATCTGATCTCAATCAATTTAGATTATAAAACACATTTAATGATGCGAATAAACCAGTTACGAGTATACCTGCAAAGTTAAGATGCTACATCTCTATTAATATCCATATAAAAGCGCGATTGAAAAATTTATGACATCAGTCACGGAAGTCAGTAAAGTGCAGCTCGCAATCGTACAATTTGTAATTGCGCACACTCTCGGAGCTGTAAGCTTGCAAGTGGGAGACAGTGTTTGCACATTCTTCAAGTCACAGAGCATAATAAACCCATTATTCTCATTCGGAAACGGTAAAAACTAGTATATCACAGGCTTAATAGAGCGCCGCTATATACAAGTGCCGCAATTGTGTATATTGGCAACTCGTTTCACAGTCGCACAGATTCGCGTATATTAATTTTTCACTCGCTTGTAGGATTTTGCAGGCGCGCGGGGTTAGGTCACAAAGTAGGGCACGCGCCTGCACTGCACGCTTCGCAAGTTCTCTACCTCATTAACAATCGCTCTCGCTCTTTCTCTCTCACACACACACAGACAAACCCAAAAAGTGCACAAGGAACTAAAAAAGTGAGTGAGAGAGCGAGAGAGAGAGAGAGAGAGAGAAAGGCGTTAGAAGTATACACTCGACTTTCAGAAATTGACATCGAAAATCAATTTTCCGGTTCATTTTCCTCATCGAGCAATTTCATATCGGCGCCGTGTCAGCCCCGTTTTCTCATCCGTCGTCCCGGCAGCACCAGCAGCACCAGCAGCAGCAGCAGTAGACGCAGTCTCCGGTGCACGAAGTTTTTCCCTGCCGGAGCAATCACGCGCCGCGACTCTGCAGCCGCGGCACCAAACTGGTTTGTGTGTGCAGTGCAGCTATATAGGCACACCAGTCGCCACCGCCGCCTAGAAAACATAATAACAAGCCGACATAACGTGGGAAATTCTAGAAACGATTATGACGCTGCACACCGCCTCCATGTATATGTGTATATACTGCAGGTTGTGTGGTGCAGTCTACGTGTGTGTGTGTGTGTGTGTACCGATCGACGTTGGAAAGTCGGACGTATATATGTGTGCGAACTAAGGTGCTAAATAGCCGTGTGCGTCTGTGTGTGTATGTGTGCAATCGCTCGCGCTAAGCGTTTTCTTAATTAAAGCGACTGCGCAGCGCCAGGTCTGCATTTCTGCAATTCCCGAGCGAGGGAGAATATCGCTCGCGCACGCGCGCACGTTCGCTTATGATTCGTGTACTTTCTCTCTCTCTCTCTCTCTCTCTCTCTCTCTCTCTCTCTGCGCGCATTTTCTTTTTCTACACGCAGTCACAAGGTCCGTTAAAACGTCTTAATTAATTGTTTCTGTAGGTCCGTGCGGTGCGCGTGAGGCGGCGAGCTGAACGAGTAGTATGTGCAGGTTCTGTAACGGCTCTTGACATCGACTGCGAAGTTTATACGCTGTTTATCGCTGATTGCTAAAGACTCGCTCGCTCTGTGTGCTTGGTATGATTATTTGCATTTATTATGCTTGATCGGTGCAGGTTAGAAAGGCATGCGCGACTGCTTATAACGGTGCTTCATCATTTCATTAAGATGCTATAGATTGACGTTTTGCATATAATAGGCTAATGCATCATGCAATTATAATTAAGCAATGTAATTGATAATACGACGAAAATACGCTTTACCACTTTAACGCGTATAAAAAGTGCAGATCGTTGACTGACGTTATTTACGTTTTGCAGCAGAATCGGTCGGGTCTCGGTCTTTAAAATCTATTCCATAAAAGGTACGTTTATCTTGTCGTTCTCTATACGGAATGAAGGAATCATTTGAACCGCTGATTAAACGGACGCGCGTGGTCAAGCTTAGTTTCGCGGAAGCTCATTTCATAAAATCGCCCACTCGCGCGCCCCTTTTCGCGAGAATGCGCGCTGCACTGCAGCCTTTAAAAGTTAAGACTCCACACCGGTCCATTAGGCCTTAATCACTACTAAACCACTTTATCTCGGCGAGACTTGGCGCACACTTACTCCCATGTACCTTCGAGCGAGACACGCACATTTAGTCGCAGCGAGTGGGAGAGAGAGAGGGGCAGAGAGAGAACAAGAAAAAAGATGGCAGAGAGAGAGAGAGAGGAAGAAAAGGAGCGAGAGATTGCAGAAGGAAAGAAACGGCGCCCAACGTAAACAATAGTCATTTCGAGCCTCTTATCTCCGCTCGATCGAGCAACACAGCAGCAGCAACAACGGCTACAGCACACCGGTCCGCCGCGCGCCCCGCGATTACGACAAGAAAACGCGTTTCGCGCGACGCCTTCTATACTCTGTTATAATACGTATATGCGCGGTTGAGAAAGAGAGACAGCAGCTCCCTTTGAAAGGAGAAAAAAAAACAGTGCCTCATTAACGCAATGTCTGCCTGCATAACGAGCTGCTACGCTGCTTTTGCTGCACGGATCTTGTGTGTGTGTGTGTGTGTGTGTGTGAGGGTTTGTGTGTGTGTGTGGAGAGGGAAGTGCAGCGCGCGAGTTGAGCGCTCGTTGAAAATGACCTCTTACACGGATGACTGAGCGGCCACTCTCCGGTTCAATTGAACGTCAAATCGAATCCGCTTATATCTATTCCAGCGCGACGGGAGCGAACGACTAGATGGAGATCCTCGTTTCTGCACTTCTTGCATAATATGTGTGTTTTGCGCAAGAGCTCTGCCCCGGTGCATAGAGAGAGAGAGAGAGAGAGAGGGAGAGAGCGCCGGGCTTCGGCATTTTTGCCGCAGAGGAAGGAGGAAGGAAAGTTTCAGCTGGGACGATTATTAGGAGGAAGTTATTATAAGGTTCGAGTGCAGAGGTTAGCTCGATTTTTTTAATTCCAGGATTTGAACCACGTTGTATGATGCCTGCGACTCTGACTATAGTTGCAGGTAATTAATCTAGCTAAAGTAATAATCTAGTTGCATATTATACTTTATTTTACTAAAAGTTGGCGATAGTACAATTAAATAAGCGAATTAATTTCACTGTGAAATACCGAAATTTCAACTTTGCTTCAGAGTGCATAACTGCAGCTAAATAACTGTTATATTTTTCGCACATCTGTAACTGTAGGCTTGGCCCAGAAGTTTTGTTTCCTCCCGAGTAGTAGTACTGTTATAGCCGCGCGTACCATCAGCGGCAGATGCTATTTACTCGCTATACACGTCGCTGAAACTAAATGGAAACATAATGACAACGCCAGGTTTTAACACTCTGCTAAATTGTACTGTGGCTTCTGTCTGTCTTTCGGTAGCATCTACCGAATGTATATAATACAATATATGCCTATATATATGTATACAGCTTACGCGTATATACGTAAGCCGCAGCATAGTTCAAGTGGAATGATTCATCGTTAATTACAACTCGCTCTGAATCGAGACTCGTTTTTTTTTTCTTTCCTTTTTTAATGAACCATTTTAATTCTGTTCACATTTCGTAATACACGCATTCTTACATATATCGGCACTGCGCATAAATTCCGCAGACAAAAAAAAATGGTACTTGGTGATAATGTATAGGCTCGACGGAGAGCCTCGTCCATCCCGAAGGCATATCGAACGCCGAGCCAATTTTTTATCCCGACAGCGTAGCCACCTATTTTTCAAAGCCGCAAAGAGCGCCGACGTTTTTTTTTCCAACTCGCTCGCTCACGCTCCAGGTATGCATATACACACGCTCGTGTGCCGAAGTCACGCCTTTCGCTAAAAGCCAACGTGTACGACCGAATGAAAACACTCTTAGAGCATATACTCGAGAGCATGCTCTGACCCACTACACACACTCTCTCTATCTATCTATCTCTCATAGAGATAGAGAGAGAGAGAGAGAGAGAGAGAGCCATCGGAAAGCCGCGGCGGTGCACGCATTCGTCCAATCCGTCCATTGAGCATCCGACATGATCTCGGGGCGCGCTACATGCAGCGACTGCGCGACGTGCACGAACGAGAGGAGAGCGGAGCAAATCAAAACGGACAGGTCGCAGCGACGGCGCCGGCCACACAACTGCCTGCATATGCACTGCACCGCGAGCAACGGCGTCGGAAAAATATGCTCGCCGGCTGCTGCAGCGGCAGCAACGCCAGCAAAAACCGCTCGCGCCAACAACGTTATAAAATCTTTTACGTGCAGCCGGCAGCGACCTACTGTTCGTGTACTCGCGAAAATGGGGGAGGTGTATATATAGTGAGCGAGAAATACAGAGAGAACGAGAGAGAGAGAGAGAGAGAGAGAGAGAGAGAGAGAGAGAGTGAAAGAAAAAAAATAGCAACGAAGCCGGCACGTGCAGCACACTTGGAGCGCGTGACCGCGTTGATAGGCGCGGGCGCCTTAGGATATATATGGGAGGCTCTCGCGGTATAGTACTGCTGCTGCTGCTGCATTGGATTTGTGTATGTGTGTGCGTGGTTGTATGCGTGTGGAGGCAGCTCAGCTCCCCCCAAGCCTTTACGCAATTTCGAATAAGTGGGCCAACTCGTAGAGCCTCGTGTGAGCCCTGGCTGTGTCTCTCTGTATATGTGTATGAGCGAGTGTAGGATGTAAGTGAGCTTATGTGACTTGTATATCAGGGCCATAGGCGCGCGAGAGAGCTCCATAGGTTCCATTATACTCCCGTGCGCGGACCAGATAGATATATACCCGCTGCTTGCTAAACACTAGCGGTCAAAAGTATGTTGCCGGACCGTTCTGCTCGCGCCCCGTTTTCTGTGAATTTATCTTGGATATTTGATATTGCCAGGGAAAATGAGAGACTGTTGCTGCTGTTGTTCTGAAATCTGCTAAAATTCTGCTGTTTCTGCACAGTGTTATTTCTCTTTGATACACCTATTAAAACTGTAACGAATGGAACTTTATTTACTCCGGAAATATTATATTGATTTAAGTACATTCAACATTTCTGGAGAAGACTATTTTCGAATATTTTTTTACAGTAAAGTCTATAGATATTTTTGAATAAATTCGGGTAACTTGGCCAAAAATTCGAACAAAACCACTCTCGATTCATTCAAAATATTTATGTGTCAAGTATTTTTCATTCTATACTCGAATTTCATCCATTAAATAACTGAAATAAATGGTATATAAACTATTTTGTTTGTTCTGCATCAGCACAGGTCGATACTGATGGAGCCCGCGCTATTTATTTATACAACAAACATTCCTTCTCATTCGAAAAAACCATCAATATTTCCGCGGGATCAAATGGAATTATCAAGCCGCGGAATGAAATATACTTTTGACCCGCATTGTATATAGAGCCTATATATAGATGAACATGTGCCGGAGAGAAAATGCCGTTTTGCATAGAATTGCCTGCACGGCGGCGGTGCACGCCGCGCGATATACTCCTTATAGCCGTGCTATGCGGCACTCCAGCGCTGCTGCACAGTTCCATAATCGCTCCCGGGGCCGCTCGCGCGCGAGATATTCACTTCCTCTCTGTCCTCTGCTCCTCCCTCTCTCGCTCGCGTTCTAGGGATATAACTGTTGTTTCGCGAGCGCCGCCGCCGTACACACGCCTGCGGTACTGCACATCCATCGGAGCTATTCTATATAAACGTGTATATATCTTTCCTCTGCACCGTACATGTGTCTATATACGTGTATGTATACAGCTTGAGAGTAGCTCGCGAAAGGAGGGCGTTAATTTCCTTCTCTCGCGACTCTCAACGCCACTGTCTACTGCTGCTGCTGCTGCTGCAATTTCCTTATGGCTTTGCAGTGCAGTTGTGTGCGTGCGAGAGAAACAGAGAGAGAGAGAGAGAGAGAGAGAGAGAGAGAGAGAACTCGGATACATCTAGAGGCTGTATATCTCGCGGACTTTTTTTTCGTAGTGCTGCACTGATGCAGCCGCGTTTTGCACGCGCCAAATTTTTTTCACTTTATGGAGAGGAATGCGTGCACATGCGTATAGAGAATGATATGCGGCTTCGCGTATAGGAAAGCTTGAAATTTGCAGTACTCCGATGGCCTTAGGCGGTTTGGTACTGTACAGCGGCTGGGGACTATACAACCCAGTCGAATTTATTATGTTTAGTAATTATGCATATTCGTGGAGCAATAGTCTGTTCGCTGGGGACTTGGGGGAGGAGGGGGGGAGGGGGCAACTATATATGCGAGTGGTTGTTTGTGAAATCCGGATATTGTGCAAATTTCATTTTGAGTTTAATGGTTTTAGGTAAATTTTGGCCTCGACTTGTTGCTATTGTGAAATGCTAAATAAATACTAGTGCACATAAAGGCGCTTTAAATATATTGAATATTGCGCAGGAAATAGCTGCTATTACATTGGAAGGCTATTCTGATTTTACTGTTTAAATTAAAAGTAATTGTAACATTTTAAATTGACTACAAAAATATATTGTCCTAAAATATTGCCAATGTAATAATTTATTCAAATAAATTTCTTACCTCTTACATCTTATATTTACAAACGGTGGGTAGGTATTACATTACCTTTTATATTTTTCACTTGATATAATAGCTACTGATCTAAAAAAGGGAACGAAAAAAAACGTGAAAAGTGAGCATAATTGCAGCATCCGAATGAAATAATTCCAGTATAGGCAATGTGTATCTTAATTTGAAAAGATATTACAAAAGAGTTTATTGGAGCCATTGTAAAGGAAAAGCTCATATCGATTTTGTTCCGTTCTCTTCACTGTGTGTACGTGTCCACGATTCTATACCACAGTAAAAGGCGTTCCACAATATATGGCCTGCTGCTATCTCTTTTAATGTGTCTTATTGCTTTTGTTCCTTATACGAAAGGTGACACGTAAACTACAAGTTTAAAAAGGTGTAAGGCTTGTCACGCGCCTTCGATTTATTGTGTAAACGATTAATTATTGTATGGATGCCTGTTGAAATTCCCTACACTGATCAGTGGCAAAATCAAGCTCTTGATATATAACTGTAATAAATTATTCTTTGCACAACCGCTTTTAATAATGTTTTCGTGCCGTTTTAAAGGATTTGCGTGCTGTAGTTTGATTCATTTTTTTTTTAAATTGCAACAATACATAAAAGTCATTTTTCCGCATTGAAGCTTTCACCCGCCAAAATAAGGCATAGACGACAATTTTCAACGAACTTAAAGAGCTTCGTTAAATTTTGCAACAATGAGTCGACTTAAAAAAAAAGACCTGCACTTCCCCATACGTTCACACGCGCGGCACAAGAGTTAAACAGTTTTGAAGCAAGCACAAAACAAAGAGCCTTTGTCACGCGAAATTTCGAGCTCCACTGCTTATAAAATACAAACAAGTAGCGGCAGTTGAATCGGCCACCAGCAGCACACATTACATAAACACACGCGGGTATATATAAATTTACGCTAGAACGAAGGAGGAAGGCTTCTTCTTGCTCTAGAAAATAGGCGCGCATTCATACGTTTAATATACGCATTATATGAGAGAATATAATATACAAATGGGGGTTAGCAAACTTTTTTCTCTCTTTCTCTCGCTCACTTTTACGCGTGACCGAATGCAGTCCAAGATTTTTTTCCTGGTTACAAAGTCTTGCTCTTTCCTACGCTCGTACTGACTACGACATTCGCAGCTCGCGAGGCGGATACTTCTGCCTCTGGTGTATATATTTTTTTTTGCCTGATAGACCCCTCAGATCTGACTCTACTTCCTCCTCGTGCCTGTATAATGAGATGTAGACATTCTTCTGTGAGCCGCACTTCACCTCACGCATATGTCGAGCTTTGCGTAGTCTCGAGTGTATTTCACAAGCATAGAAATATAAAAATTGGATACTATGTGAACCTCGAGTGAACAGATTATGCTCAATTTTTTTATTGCAACCTAATTTACCCTTATTACACTTTTTTCTTTTAAAGTTCAGGTTGTATAAAATTAGTTTTTCATGTGATCTTGGCTTTCGAAATCGATTTAGCGTAATTCCTTGTATTAATTAATCTTTAGCAAAAATAGAGTATAAAACAAAGTATAATAAGTACTGTTTTTTTTTATTATTTCCAATATCAAGCAGTATTTTTCAACTAAACATTTCACTTTCTCTTTTCAAGAAATTCTATTTTTATTATACTGCTTAAACTGACTTCTTCGCGTGTACGTATATGTATTAAATATGTCTAGCTGAAGCTGTAATAGTGCAATGCTCCCTTTCTGTCTCTTTTGCACTCTTCCTACACACCTCACTCTCTCTCTTTTTTTCTCCCTCTCTCTCTCACTCTCTGTCTCTCCGTCTTTCTTTTTCCCTTTCCCCCGCGCGTCGCTTCTTTTCCCTTTTTCTTTTTTGTTCATTGTATAGTGCGAGTGGCATTTTTTGCGCTTCTCGCATAAGTGATAGTTACGAGTGAGTGGAGTCAATTACACGGGAGGAAATAAGACGACAATTCATACTTTAATTTGGAACACGCAACGGACACTTTAATTAACATTGAGAGAAAACTAACTCCTCTCGCGGGAGCGGAAAGTTCAGATTATAACTGTATTCAAGGAGAAACTTGAGCAAGTCTATGTGTATATGCGAGGGCAAATCTTTTTGTTCACTATTATTTGTGAAATGTCAGTCGGGTTTTGTCACATATACTTGGCACACACACACACATACATGGTTTGCCCTTTTCCTTCGAACTTTAATCTTGCGAGTAAGTCTCTCGCTAACTAAACTAGTTTTAACTCCAATTCTTCCCTTTTTTCCTCTCGAATTTACATTCAACGCTCGTCCACCTGTATGTGTTTATATTCATGCTTATTCATGAACCTCGCAGTTTTGTTGGTGTAAACTCGTTTGTTCGGATTTTACATTTTAATGGGAGGGATGATTTCAATTAAAATTAACCATCCACGAAGAGCGGAAAATTCTGATCATAACTGTATTAGAATAGAAACTCTCCTCATATGTATGCGCACCGAGGAGCGAGAGAAAATTCTGTTTTTATTTGCCTCGAATATAAACGTTAAGCTAAGCGTCTCAGTATAATTTTATACGTCTAATTGCAACTTTTCTTATCGCAACGTTGAAATGTTGATTACTGTAACTGTTTTTGAATGTGGAAAGCTGCTCGACGTGTAGTTCGTGTTCATTTTTTATACGACCGCTACACTCTATGAATTTAATTGACCAAAACGTACTTCAGCCGTTATAAACAATACACCAAAACTGCGCCGCCTTTACTTTTTTTTTAGAGTCTCAAGCCCAGCGGCAAGAAACGCAATGCTATCTACTTTAATTGCTCAAAAGAGACGTAATCTACAATTTATCATTTTCTCAGTTTAACAATAAGAGTAAAAAATCAATCTCCTTGCTGCTCGAGACTTGCTAACGAGCTTCAAAGAAATCGAGCAAATTAAAAAAATTAGCATCTGCAACAGACGAAAAGCGCACTCCTTTCCGATCGAAATGAACTCATCAACAGATAAACCGTAAGATTCAATTAGATGGAGGCAAAAAGAAGGCAGGCAACGAAACAGAGCAGCAGCGGGAGCAGCAGCTCATCGACAAAAATCTCATTACCAGGCCACATGCGATACGTGTAATAAGCCTCCGACTTCTTCCGACGAGGAAACGAAGGAATTACACGACGAATCGAGATGAGCCATCTCTCCCTTTCTCTCTCTCTCTCTCTCTCGCCATGTATATGCTGATTGCGCACGCGCGGCTTTCGCCTTTCTGCGCGCGGCGATATACCTATCAGATTCGCAATTACTCGCCACCCGAGAGGAACCGCATGCGCTCATGGAAAAAAGGAAGCCTCGCAACAATAGCGAGACGTCTCATCATCATCATAAAAGTCTCGTTAATTGCAGCCCCCCCACTATTCTATATATATATATATATATATACGTTAACCGCAGAAAAGAAGACGAAGAAGAAGAAAAAAAGGCAGAGGATTTTTCGCGACTCGTGCGCGCAGGCTCACTTCGAAATTCAATCGCTCGCGCGATCTCGTTTGCCAAGAAAAGCTAAAAGCGGCGGCAAGAAAACCTTATGCGCGAGAATGGAAGGGAAGGAGAGAAGAGCGCGAAGCAAGCGAATAGAACGAGGCGGAGGCAAATTGTTATGACCCTTTTTTCTCCTTCCTTCCACAAGATTTTGTTGAGTGGATATACTTCAGCCGCGCGGAGGGATCGGGGAAGGGCTTTTTGTTACTTTTTAGCGTGAGATACTCTTTAATTATACTTGGGCTTTTGGATTTTCAGAGCTAAGTTTTTGTTACCGTGCGCAGCGCAATAGTGTGATCGATATTAGAAGTATGAAAAAAATAATAGTTTAATATCTGAGAGGATTTGGATAAATTAATATAGGATAAAATTCTAATTTTTAAAATATTCACTTCCACAATTATTTTGTTTTAGTAGTACGTAGAGTAGAGTGATAAACAACATATGCGAATCACCAATAAAGTTTGAAAAATTTATTCATAACTTTATCGGTATTATACATATACGGTTACGTGGAGCCCGAGAATTAAATTGCGTTATATAATACAGTGAAAATGCATAAAGAGTGAGTTTCATGTTACTTTCCATTAACCCGATATAAAAACAATATAGTTCGAAGTATCGTAGTACCGCTGAATCTGTACTAATTAATCATTACGAAAAAATCCAGAAACCCCGTTGACAAGATCAATCAGCCGCAAAAAAAAGCGACATAAACTTATATAACCCCTCTGCTCCAGAATATCCTTAAAAATGTAACCCGGTCTACATATATATACATACACACAAGCGGCACACAGAATCTTGGCCGCACTGGCGTAACCGCGAGCTGAACCAAGAGCACACGGTATACAGGGACGCGAGGCGTGCAAAAAATCAAGCGAACGATCGGGAACGAGAGAAGGAGAGAGGGAAAGAGTAGAGAGAGAGAGAGAAGAAGGTTCATACAGCAAAAAGCGAAATGAAGAAAAAGAAGACAAACTGGTCTAGTAGGCGAGTATAGCGAGCTGAGAAGGAGAGAAGGCGAAGAAGGATAGTCATTTTCCCGGGGCGCTATATATTCCCCTTTGCATCCGCCTCCTCTCTTGAGAAAGTCGCGCGAGCTCCGCAGCAACAGCAGCAACAGCAGCAGCGGCAGCGGCAGCGGCAGCAGCGCGAGTTTATGCATCGAGAGCCACCGCACACGCACGCCGACTGCACACTGCACGTATGCACACGTATACTGCTGCAGTGAGAGAGAGAGAGAGAGAGAGAGAGAGAGAGAGAGAGAGAGAGAGAGAGATGTACAACCGGGCGGGGCACCACCGCGGAGAGAGAGCAGATGCAGCTCGCGAGCTGCTGCCGTTCCTCCTGCAGCACTACACACTGCAGAGTCCATCGCACTCGCCCAGCCCGTTGCCCCCTTTTCTTGTATATTATATATATATATATATATTTCGCAGCCTCGCAACCGCGTGTGCAGCTACGTGTGCAGCTTGAAAACGCGATCGCGCGCGGCAAGACCGTTTGTCGTCCCGCGTGCACGCAGCAGCAGCAACAGCGCGGCATTTCCGTGATCTGCGCTGCAGCGCATGCTGACGGATCTCCCTGTGCAGCGCGGGGATTAAAAGACGTATAGATCGAGATGCGCCAATTAGCTCGCAATGTAATAGTCTCTACGTCTTTTCGTTTTTCCCCTCTGTCCTGTCTTTGGATGGACTATAGGGATGATAGAGTTTCGATGTATTAAGATTTGTCGAGAGTTTCTTTGGTATTACATATACGTGTAAAGTCCACTGTTCCTATAATGAATTTTAATTTCTTTGCTATCCACCATATTGCATTAAAAAAATTTTTATACTCGTAAACACTCATTAAATAATTATATAAGTTACTCAAAGCTACACTGTATGTACTATAAACAACTCGATCCAAAACTCCTTATACTCGTTTCTACTTTTGCGCGAATCAAGGTTTTCTCAAACTCAATCCCGAATAATGTGCTCGAGTCAACAGTCGTTTCCTCAAACGACGTATATATATATAGCCAGAGCGTCGAGTAGCGCGCAGGTTGCAAAGTAACGTATAGTCGAACCTCTCGCACAGAGCGTGACGCTAGTTCGCGCGCAAAATTTTTCGAAAACACGAAACTCAAGCGCGAAACTGGGAAGCAGTCGCTGCTCTCGCACCCAATATATATACATACTCTCGTAAACGCTTGGTACAACATCCGTCTTGGAGCTGCTGTTTCGTTTCATCTCTCCGACACTCACTGCCGGTGCTCATATATACCCCTTCATCCTGCAGAGAGCAGCCACTGGCAAACTCAAACCGTCACCGACTATACGTCGCCTCTTCCTCCTTCTCCTCCTCCTCCTCCTTCCCGTCGTCGTCGGCCTTTCCGCCGCAAGCTTCAGCTCTCTCTCTCTCTCTCTCTCTCTCTCCTGCCGAATCCAACATAGATACATACACACATCGAGCCCAACTTCTTCTTCTTCTTGCTCTCTCCCTCTCTCCCTCTCTCGTTTCCTCTCTCTCTCTCACACACACACACACACACACATATATATATACACGGATGTATGCAGTGATATGTATATAGAGGTTGGGGAGGGTGTCCGGAAGGGGAAGTGGAGGGTCGCCCTTGCGCCGTGTGTTTGTCTTGGTCCTCTCGCTCCTCTCTTTCTCTCCTCTGTGCAGCGCGGCGGCACTGCTTTCCTGTACACACTCGGGAGAGCGCGAGCTGCACGGGCTGCTGCTGCAGTGCCTTCAGGCGGTTCTACAGCTCGTGTGCCCGTGCTGTAGAGCCCCTGGGCGTGCGGTAGGAGGTGGAAAGTTCCCTGTCTCGGTCTCTCTCTCTCTCTCTCTCTTTGGGTGTACGCGCGCGGCTTTCTCCCTCGGTTTATAACGGACTATACGTGCGCGAGCGCTAAAGTTCACGATACGCGAACTTGAGGAACGAGCCGAGGCTACACAGGCGTGTGTCTGTCTGTCTCCCTCTCTCTCTCTCTCTCTGTCTCTCTCTCTCTCTCTCTTTCTCTCGTGTGAGTAGAGCAAGTTGGGTGACGCTGTAGCTATGTGCTTGCTACTTCATGGGTTTGTCGACTCTTGCGCTCTTTAAGCTGACAGTTATACGTTTAAATAGAAGGAAGAGAACATTCCTATCGTCGATACTTTGACGACCGATTATTTCATTACGGATATAATCGATTGATACATTTGTATTATTGAACATTTTTCTGTGTTAATACCTCGGCTCGTGAAATTTGTCGTCGATGAAAGATGAGTGCAGACGAGTTATTTTCTTGAATTTTCGTTAAATGAAAACTCTGCGTCCTATTTAGCAGCAGAAAAATTTTAATAAAAATGAAACGGCCGCCACACAGAGTAGCACTGCCTGCGCGGCTACAGTACACAGCACAGTATACGCTCCTCGTTTTAGCGAGGGACTATTAAAGCTGAAAAATGAAGAGCTGGACGCGTTTGTTAGAGTGAAAATGAGATAGTTGATAAGTTACGAGTAAATAGGTCAGGTGTGCAATGTGGCTCAATCTAGATGTGTATTTTTCCTACGTTCACATTCTGCGAATAATTCAAGCATGCAGTTTTGATTTTTCGAGTGAGAGGAAAATTTAAAAATATAAACTTCGCATTACTAAATTACTAAAAGTCACTTCACAATTTTCCTGCACATAATGAACACAAAAACTGGGAGAGATATATATGCAGCGTTTGACACGCAAGTACATTAATTATCTCTGATTTGTAACAATACACACACACATATATATATATATATATATGTATATATATATATATGTGTGTGTGTATGTATATATGTGTGTGTGTG
>UELV01141915.1:0-10584 GCA_900490015.1 Megastigmus stigmatizans | reverse complement strand
CTCTCTCTCTCTCTCTCTCTCTCTATGTGATGAGTTTCTTTGACGCGCGCGAAAATTGCACGAGTACACGCACGTCGGCTTCAAACAAACTGAATTTTCTCTCGCGTGATTTTTTGGATTCTTAAGCTTGGCGACTACTTGCGCGTTCAATCGTTGATGAGATTTTTCACGCGATTATGCGGAATTAGCGGCTACGTGATATTTTAATTGATGTTTAATTTGAGTGCATCGATAAGGTAATTGATTTAATTGGGGAACTTACTTTGATGGATCTGTGATCGATGGGATAGCCTTTTCTTACACCGGGAGTCTCTTCGTAAAAATCTTGTTCCTCTTCTTCGTAGTCATACAATGATTCCATATCCATGTTCTCTGAAACATTAAAATATTTTATTAATATAGGCAATCATTCGATTATTCTGAATCTATATTATTTCTTATTGTAAACAACGTAATTTAATTTCAATCGTAAAATAAACATTTCATTAAAAATGCCAAATTTAATGTGACCATTACAGATGCAAAACAACTCTTCAAGTACAAAAGTGCAAGTGAAAGGTATAATTTCCTTTTTTATGGCTGGTGATATAATTTTAAAATCGTTCGATCTATAATGGTATTACAACTGCTCTTTTAAAGAGTCATAAAACTAGTCGAGGCCATGAAATACCAAAATTTTATTCGTTGTTTTTCAATTCCAGCTAATAAACTGCGATGCTCGAGAAAATAGGACGGGAGCGATAAATAACGAGATTAAAAGACAATTTTTCGTCCACGTTCGGTTGAAAAGGCAAAGAGGCATATGAGAGAGAGAGCGCGAGAAGCATTCGTTTCCACAGCCAACAGTTAACTAATTACTTTTAAATCTCCTTAAAGCTCGAAATTCATCCCCCTGCAGCAGTCGGTTCCCCTATATTTAAACCAGCTCTGATTAAATAACAAACGAGTGTTTTCCCTAATTTCGTGTGAAAAATACACTAATAAAAAGGCACAACAGCTGCCACCCCATTAACGAGGGAAAGCAGCGCGCTAAGTACCCAAAAATAAATTGCTCCGAAAAAACCGAGAGAAAAAAATTAGCGATTTTCTCACGTATACAGAAGAGAGAAGAAGAGCAGCAGCCGGTTCCAGGGGGTGTCTCTCCCTCCCCCGCAGACCCGAAAATACACTTGAACCAGCCGAAGATTTCCCCGCATAAAAAATCCACACATCTCATTATCCTCCCTCTTCCATCGTCTCTATACACCCAACACCGTAACAGACACAAGCGAGTGAAAGGGAGAAGAAGAGCGGAGCGAGAGGAGGAAAAAAAACAAAGTCTTATCCACGGTCAGGGCGTTTCTTCTCACACACAGCATCAGCAGCATCAGCAGCAGCAGCAGCAACAGCAGCCCTCTCTTTCTCAAGAGGCCCAGACCGAACAGTATCCCAAGCTTCCTTGGCGCTAGGAATCACTGCATCTCTCTCTGTCTTTCTCTCTTTTACCAGCGCGTCCGCAGATGCATTTTTTTAAAAGGCCATCAGCCTGCCTCAAGGTGCAGCAGCCAGCAGCAGCCGAAGGGTTTGGGAACCGCTCTCGCTTATACACTCGGAGCTGCCGCTGCTGCTGCTGCGGGCCGCAAGGGCCCCGAAGGCTTTCTCCACGAGGATCGGATTACTCTCTGTCCTTCTCCCCCTCTTTTCTGGCCGGCGAGCTCCGCGCTCTCCTCTAGTTTTTCGAAAGGGAAGAAGGCGAAGGAAGAGAAGGAGGATGGAACGGAACTGGAGGGAATAAGGAGAGAGAGAGAGAGAGAGAGAGAGAGAGAGAGAGAGAGAGAGAGAGAGAGAGAGAGAGAGAGAGAGCAACGACAGATGGTAGGTGCGTGTGCACGCCCGCGTTCGCCTTGAAGCAAGTGTGCGAGGGGCTGAAAAGGAGAGCCCACGAGGCCCGAGGCACCCGACTCGCCTTTTTCTCAGCTTCTGCGGCTGCTGCTCCTGTTGCCTGCTTCGCTCTCTCTCTCTCTCTCTCTGTCTCCCTCACTCGTACTCCGTTCAGATGTTTGGGATCTTATGCGCTCGCGGTCCAGTCTGCCTGTTTTCATTTTCGACACTTCTTTTAAATATATACCCGTCACATCCTGTACAGCAGCCAATCGAATTGCAATGATTGTTTAGCATGTATAGATTTGTTATTCAAATTATTTTTCGCATCACGATATTTTTTTTTTTGCGTATACATACTTTTGGATTTTTTTAATGCTCTTGCATTAAGAGAAAAAAAACCTTTCGATTCATTAATAATATACGGTTTAATTTTATAAGAAGTCAATAATATACACGCGTTAAGACAATGGCCATGACAGTAAAGCGTCGAGGCAGTGGCGGCGGCTTGCCGCTTGCCAAAAAAGTTAAAGCCCTCGAGGAGCCGAGCAAACGAAGCCAAGTCGAAAGTCATCCCGGTGCACAGCCATTCTCCGCGGCGACATCGTGGAGCCTTTATACACTCTCGCGTGTGGTGCGCACCAGCACCAGCGAAAAGCAGTCTAACAAAGTTCGGGGTCAGGAATAGCTCGAGGGAAAAAAATGACGAGCCGAGAGAGAGAGAGAGCGAGTCGATGAAACAGACACGCCGAGAGAGGAAGAAAGAGAGTTCAAAGTTGCAGCTTCTGAGCTCTGGCAGCGTGTGCACTTGACCCTCTTTACCCCTGCACGAAAAGAGAGATCGAGTATATATCCTGCAGTGAAGTGAGACAGAATGGAAGTGAGAGAGAAAGAGAGAGAGAGGACAGAGAGGCTTTAAACGAGCGCGCTGCACTATGTGTGGATGCACCACCAGCAAAAAATAAAGGAAGTTAAAGCCTGGTGTTGTAGGGCCTCTTCTCTGCCGTCTCTCTCGTGTGTAGGGTCTCGTTATGGCCTGTTTTGCCGCAAAAGATCGATGATTTTTCCGTCCCGTATACCGTTCCTTTCTCCCCCTCTCTCTCTTTTTAGCCCCCCTACGCCGAAAAATCTTTTCTGAAAATGGGAAAAGGGCCGCCGAGCGGAGCAGAACGAAACGCTAGAATGCAGTGCTCGTATATATATTTGTACATATATATATACTTGGAAAGTGTAAATTGTGACTCCGTTTCGAGAATAAGGCAAAATGCTTAGGAATTTTCGGGTGGGTGGGTGAGCGGTGGCTTGCGTGCAGTGAAAAGAGTTTCGAAGGAGAATGGACGCATGAAAAAATTATCTAAGCGTGACTTAGGAAAAGTTGGCGCGAACTGCAGGATAAATAATTTATCGCGAATGTTGAGCCGAGAGATAGAATCGATTGGTCTCCAATTAAATAATTTTCGTTGTGCAACAGCTGCCAAATAAGGTAATTCGTTTAGTAACGCGATGAAAAAAAAAGAAGAAAAAAACTCATATTGAAAATGATATTTTTGTAAGAAAAAATGAAAATTTCTCTACCGAAACATCTGATGTGAAAGTGCAGTAAAAAAGAAAAAGGAATCGATACGTTCACGCTGAAATTTCCATCTACGCGCATAATAAAGAGATGCTGGGCAGCGCTTAGTGGGAAGCCGAGCGAGCGTAACTGGAAAATCCGTAGAGCAGCAGGCGGCACGAGAAAGAAATAGCGAGAGAGACAGAGAGAGAGAGAGAGAGAGAGAGAGAGAGACCGAGAGGGAGAGCGAAACGTGTGGGAGAATCATGCTGCACATGTGTTTAGAAGACCTTCCCAGCTCACTCGGACGTTCTCTCTCTCTCTCTCTCGCTCGTGTGCTTTATTCGCTTTTGCGCGAAGAGTATAAAAGCCGAGAGTCGGAGGCAAGAGTCAAAATTAGCAACAGAGAGCAGCGGTTTTAGCAGCAGCAGCAGTAACAGCAAACTTCCAAAGCCTCTCTCGTGCGCGGCGTCAGCGGCAGCGCTTTCGCCATCACGGATATATTTCGCATCGCGATTATATTTTTAGTACTCTCGCGCGCGAGAAGAGAGAGAGAGAGAGAGAGAAGGAAGAGGGAGGAAGGGAGAGAGAAGGAACGTGTTTTTGGAGGAAACAACTGCACAGCCCTCTTTGTACAAATAATGAGTGAGCTCGCGAGAGAGCGCGGTCAAAGAGACGGAGAGAGAGAGAGAGAGAGAGAGAGAGAAAAGTGCGTGCAGGGTCTCGGGCTCGTTCAGGTGGCCATCGAGAGCGAATATATATATACACTTGCAGCGCACCGCCGTTCTCGGAAAGTCGTTTCTGGCGCGTTTTGTAAATACACACACGCCGAGCGAATATAACGCCCCTGCATGCAGCTCTTGCGCTTACCATTACAACGCCCCTCCGAATCGGTAGGCGACAGAGGTGAGGGCTGAGAAATAATTCAGACTCTCGCGACGGATGTTTATGAATATCTTTCTCCCCCGAAATTGCCAGTACATCGAGTTGGTGTATCGCGATAGTGTGTCGATGCAAATAAAAATAAAAAAAAGCCGAGATACATGTATATGCTTTAGTGCGGGTCACGGGATGATGGAATGAATTGTTTAAAGCGAACGGTCTAGCGTAGAGCGAATGTACACGCCGAGAGCACCAATCGTTATACAGAAGCTTTCAGCTCATCGAGCTAATTATCTCCCGGCTGAAATATAAATTTGAATAAAAAGCGCAGCTAATATAGCGCGATTAATAGTGCAATATGCATATTCTCTCTTGAAAATCAAATGCTTCTTCTTGCGCGCCGCTCGGCCAAGCTTTCCGATCCTCACTTAATACACGCGCCGTTTTAGCAACAGCAGCGGCATAAAAACGAAATATCGACTCATTCGGTTGGGCCTGGTATATAAGAGGCCGCGCGCAGACTATGTATCGGAGAAAATGAAGCGAGGCCATTATATATATACATTGCCACGAAGCCGCCGCTTCCCTCGATAGTTTTAAATGGTCCCTCGTTCATTGTTCAAAAGAGCCCTCCGACGCTCATCGATTACCTCATCATCATCATCGACGCCGCCGCCGCCGCCACAGCGGCCAACAACCGAGAAAGCCGACCACGTACATATATATATATAATACAGCAGCATCTTCCACGGCAGCAGCAGCAGCTCTGCTTTCTCGTACGAGCTCAAATTGCGTCTTGGTTGCATCTTGCTCGGTACAATACCGACACTACTCGAGTTTTGTATATATGTGCGGGCCTCTCGTGTGTAAATTGTCCGATGCGCAGCAGCTTCGGAAGAAAGGGGTATTGGCACTTTCGAGGCCCGCATTATTATGACCGACTCTCTCTCTCTCTGCTCTCTGCGCGCACGTATTACGTTACGCCTGTGTAACCGGGGCCCGCTCGAAATTGTACGTCCGCCTGCTGCTGCTGCTGATGCTGTTGTGCCAGGAACCAACTGAGATTGTGTGAAAGCAGAATGTTTTTGGAGGATTTTTCCTTGATCGATTAATATCGTATATAGACGAATACATTTTGATCTTGTAGATGATTGTTTCATGCGTTTCGATGTTTTTTCGAGCTGACGGATGGATGTGGAGAACGAGGGAGAGATGAAATTTATGGGAGATTCGCGATAAAGAATGACTTTTACGAGCGTAGCGATTTTTTCGGAGGCTTTTTTTGTACGAAGTGACTCGAGCTATAAAACTTTGATAGACTACAGAGATCCTGCGGGTTCGATAAAATAAAAACAAATACATTTTTTGTTTTTGACGCGGTGTTTCCATTTGAAATTTATAAATTTTAATTCATTATTATTGTAAAAATAATACACGTAAATATCTTAATACTTCAGGCACGGACGGAAACTGTAATATTACTTTTTACGACATTTTTGTTTTCACAACTGCTAAATAACATCTATTATCGTTCGGAATAAGCAATTTATTTCAATCGCCGCATACAAATCCACAACGCGAGCATACCTATCGATCACAAAATTAGCCGTACACCTGCACTCTCCGTCCACCATTCACGAATTCTAAATTTACAATCTCAACTCGAATCGAACCAGATGTGCTCTCTTGAGACCCGTCTGCTATACTCACACCGATCCCCCCATCAAATATATATATATATATATATATATAAAGTACACTTAAATTAATAAGGATAAAAATGATATCCCAGCTACATCCTTTATTCAGTGTGCAGCTCCCGTCCGAAGGGTATAAGAAGAAAAAGGCATCATAGAGAGTTCACTATTTTCAGCAATGCAATTCCGATGGCAATGGCTAAACGAACGCTCGCGCGACTCGGCGTCAATCATTCACCGCAGCAGCAGCAGCAGCAGTGCTTGTATAATCCCAGCGCGTATTGCCAAGAGCATGAACGAACGAACGAACGAAATTGCACTATATATACACATAATGAATTTCCAATGTTTCAATCAAGCTCGTTCATAATTCAGCCCCCTGCAGTCAGCGGCGCACTCCGGGCAAATGGAATGGGATGAATTATTAATTCGCGAGTCGCGGTTCGCTTAATTTGATTAAACGCCCGGAGATTATTTCCAATTTTCGCAAATTAAAGAAAAAGAAGAAGAAACTAGAATGTTACCCCGTATAACGTGGAGGGCACACGGCACGATCATCTCCAAAATCGTAAATCCGATATCGCTCTCGCTGTGTGTGTCTCCCTCTACTCGATAAAGGAGCCCACGACAAACGGCGTCGTAAATTATAATTAAATAGCTGCGCGCTTATCGATTATTTAACCCGGCGCACGGTGGATATATAATAGAATGACGGCGTCGCGACAAGTGCAAGACCGACACGAGGAGCCACGAAAATATTTATGAACAACTCGCTAGACTGTATGGGTGTATAATAGATGTAGCGAGTTTCCCAAAGTCGAGCTGTCTACATTGTCGAACATGGCAAAAAAAAATATACAAGAAACGAAAGAATGTTGGCGCGATAAGGCGCAAAAGACACAAGTGAGCAGCGACGGTACTGGTTCTCAAATAAATTTGGGCGTCTATAGCAAGGAATTCGCCAACTCTTTTTCGATCGTGCAAAAAATATGTCAAATAGTCGGTGTGGCCTTCCCAGCAACACATTTTCTCGACTCTCAAATCTTCAATTTGCATGTAATTAAGTAACGTTGGATTAGTTATTTTAAAATTTCATCTACGATTTAAGTGCTGTATATATATAAAATTCTAGAATTTTAACAGTTTGAAGCTCAAAGTTTTGACAAATTTCGTGTAGCATGTGGAGGAAACACTTTTGCGGATTCCGTAGAACGTTATTTTGAGGGGGGCCTTAAAAGGGTGTGCATCTGCTATTCTAGCCCACGATATAGGTTTTCTATTATACGTCAAGTCAAGCCTTTGAGACCAGATAACTGTTCTTTGGGACATACGTGTGCAGCAACCCTGTGCAGCCACGCAAGGGACCGGACGTATATTTCTATACCCCGAACCGCTGTTGCATGCACTCTGCATTCGTTTTCTTATTTTCCCATAAAACGTACACTTTCAGTGATACATTGAATATCTTAAAAAAAAATAAATAAATAAATATTTTTCGATCTAATTGCAAAGACTGGTTACATCTGACTGTTATCGTCTTCTCTTTCAAATTTAAGTATAAGCAAAGAAGTCGAAAGGGAAAAAGAACCTGAGTACCCAAACTTCAAACAAGTGGCATTGAAAGCGCCGCTATACAAAAAAAAAGAAGAAGAAGAAGAGAAGAGCTATACAGCAAACTGGAAAGCGTGGAAGCGTCCAATGCATCAAGGACCTGAAAATTACGTCGGAAGCGGAGCCAAAAAGAGGCTGTGTGTATATATATATATATATCTATATGGGATGAAGAGGCCCAGGGATCGCGCGGCCAGAAAGTCACACGGGAAAAAAAAGGAAGAAGAAGAAGGAGAGAATAAGAAGAAGCGAAGCCGACCGCGTGAGGAAATAGTAGGGGGAGAGGAGTTGGAGGAGAGGGAATGCGCATACTACACACACGCAAAGGAAGAAAGTCAGAAAGCGTCGATTTTCGGTCCACACCCGCGTGCGTGTGCATCGCATTTATCTTTTGCTCCTCTCCCTCTCTCCTTCATCTCCTCTTCGACTTTTTGCCATGCGACCCGCTATATAATACACGCTCTTCTTCCTCCCCTCTCCTTCTCACTCGCAATGTCTATGCACATACATTTGTGCATGCATGTGTGCGCGCGCGCGTGTGTGTGTGTGTGTGTGTGTGTGCGTGCGCGTCGCCCGCTCATCTTCTATACGGTCAGCATCAGCATCATTCAGCCTGACCACGTTCGCTTTTCTAGCTAAAGCTTGAGCTCCTCCCCTCTCCTCCATCTTTCTCTCTCTCCTATATACTCCTTCTTTAGACCGATTCCCCTCTCGGATGCTCCCAAATATATATATGCACACGATTCGTTTGAGAGCGAGAGAGAGAGAGAGAGGACGACCGCCAACTCAATCCAGAGCACAAACAGCGATCGCGACGTTGCCATGTAGCGCCGCGTGCGCTCTGCCAAAGCTCTTATAGACACGACGCTCCAGGAGAGTAGATCCCGAGAAACTGCAAAAAAGACAGTCGGCAGGCACCTTTTTGGAAATGCTGCGCAGAACGAGAACGAGAGCGAGAGAGAGAGAGAGAGAGAGTGAGAGAGAGAGAGATAGATAGAGAAAGAGAGAGAGAGAGAGAGGAGAGAGGGAAAGGGTTGAGGAAGACAAATGCCAGTGACACGCGAGAGACGCGTTTGATGTGATTTAGTTGCAGCTTGACGGATATTTGTGAACTAGATGTGTTTAAACTGGCATTAACTATAGTCTGGGAGAATAGTGTACAACTAAAATGGATTTATAATCCTGAACAGCTGATAACTGTTGCATGAACCGAGCGGCAACGTCATTATATACAGTTATTCTTTAACGATAAAATGAATGGCGATAGCTCATACAAGTTTCATGCAATTGGGGTCTCATAAAAATAACATGAAAGATTATTCGCTTGGCAACTATAGAAATCGGTAGTTTAAATAGATACAATTAACTGATTTCGATTATGTGCTATAGTCGGAAAGATTCCTACCTTACCGATTCTTGTATTTAACGAAATACTGTATATACAGATAGATATTAATTTTAGGAAAAAAGTCTTTGTCATTACGTGGTTCAAGTCTCATGAAATACCATCCACAATTCACAGAGATTTTTGTCGTCGAAAATTTTGGAGATAAAAAACACTGAAAATTACGAACGAAATTTTCGCCGACAAAAACCCTGTGAATTATGGATAGGATTTCATACAACTTGAACCGCTTAATGATTACATCATTACCGAGATGGTGACAGAGTTTTTTCCAAAAATGAATCTCTATCTTTATATATTTCGTTAAATGCAAGAACCGGTAAGGTAGGAATCTTTCCAACCATATAGTACAATCGTACAAAATGCATAAGCACCGAGTTATTTTCAGAACATTCATCATCTCCATACAGCTTGATTAAACATCAGCTTCTCATTATGCCGAAAACTCCAAAAACCGAGTTGAAATACATTTTTTCAAATCCCTCAATCCAAACAGACCTAAGAATACAAAGCCAGCTGGTTTCGGTACGAACGAGAGAAAAACAAAGAGTGAAAGAAGAGGAAGAATGAGAGAGAGAGCGAAAGAGAGAGAAATACATTGAACACGAGAGATCCTCTCCTCTTCCTTCGTGTGGCAGTATAAGTATTGCACAAGAGCGCGTGGCTGATCGGCGTCCGTCTCTTTCTGCGGTCGCGAGTTCATTGACGATACGGAAAGGGTAAGAAAAACGCGATCTCGCGCGGCGCGCGGCTCTCGATGTGCCACACAACGGCCACTTTTGCACTCTCCATATATCTATAGATGCACGATCGACTCGGCAAAAACGAAACGTCTTTACGGTGCATCGGCTCTCCCCTCTTTCGATTTTCCTATACTCAATGCTTGAGGCTTCGCGTATAGTATACTTAATTACATAAAGCCTCTATATATATATACGCGCGACATCACGTAGTAAAACGTTAGTTAATCGACAGTTCCAGACACTGTGTAGTATGCATCAGCTCGATGAATCACGAGGCTCGTTTTTTTTTCTCTCTGCAGACGCGATTCTCCGCGTGTTCCTGTACCTACTTCCCATTCATATGCAGAATTGGAGTGAATCTCCAGCGACGTTTCCATGACATGAATTGTCCTTCAACAATTTCGGGAAAGAAATATTTATACTGCATATAGTATAACACGGAGAGAGAAAGAGAGAGAGAGAGAGAGAGAGAGAGAGAGAGAGAGAAAAATAACGAAACTGAAAAACACTTATTTGGCGATGCGATAATAGATAGATGAACGGCTATTGATACGTTAATCTTCCCTCACTGATATAAATGTTGTCGCGGTGCGTATTTATACACCGTCACAAGATATTACAACCGAACAATATACTAATAAAAGGTTTGTTTGTGCCGCTTAACGACGAGCTTGCGTAATATATATTTTGCTCAAACGTACATATGCACATATACAGATAAAAAGGAGAAAACGTCGTTGTGTGTGTGTGTGTGTGTGTGTGTGTGTGTGTGTGTGTGTGTGTGTGTGTGTGTGTGTGTGTGTGTGTGTGTGTGTGTGTGTGTGTGTGTGTGTG